>PRKT01000105.1:989925-1048040 GCA_003671525.1 Saccostrea glomerata | reverse complement strand
TTCACCAAATGTCATGGACAGTGCTTTGCTTGCTAAAATATCTTAAGTAACGTTCGCGGTTTGATAACCCGGAACGATAACTACATACATATAAACTTGTAAAGTTTATTTAAAATACATGTACATAAAATTTAATTGTAAGGTTAATTACCGTTTGCGGTAAACCCGGAACGGCCATTGTTTTGCTTATTATAGTACATGTACATGTAATATTTTGCTTGATTGTTGTTGCTGCTTGTTGAAATTGTTTGGGGTCGCCCTGCTTGGCACCCCCTTTGTTGCTTTAAGCCACGACCAACAATCGCCAATATATTAAAATAAACGTGTACAAAATCATGTTTGTTTTATTTTCCTCTATATAAATAACAACAATCTACATGTGAAAAAAACCTATAAAATGATTAAAATTTGATTTGAATACTGAAATTTAACCATTAACATCAGTGAAATATAAGAAAATTGCTTGTGATTTCGCCAGAAGTATGTATTCAACTCTCATTTTAAATGCAATACATATAATTATGCAGAGTAAAGATACGTTCAATGTGTTGTACATGTTTAAATCTGTCTAAAAGCATGCTAAGATGAGACTAAAAATTAAAAGAGTAAGAATATAATTTTTTAAATAAAATAAGTGTGTTATTTTGGCCGTGTCCTTGGAGTAACCAAGACATAAAAGTTATATGTAAAAATCTTCAGCATCAGCCTCCTTCTTTAGATCTGGTTCCCGCCAAAATATTAGAAAACAGTAGATACATGTGTTTCACTCCACAAGGAAAATATATGGTTTAAGGTAAGCTTGATTGCAAGAGTAATTTATTTTTGAGTCCTAAGAGTTACTTAGTTGTTGTGATGATAAATTAGTATATCATTTCTTTGATGCATTAAACAAATTTGTAGTAAAACACTCTTCATCTAAGAACATTGCTCTGCCTTCATAAGTCAGCCATTGTTTTAATATTTCTAAATATAGACACAGTAATTCCCTGGCGTTACCGTCCATTGTGTTACTGCAAGAAAAGTAACTCAAAGGACATATCTAATTACTCCATGGACATTTTACACAGAAATTAATTAAAAAGAACACCAGTCTGAAATTTTGATTTATTTCCGTTCTGTATTTAAATTTGACTAGTAACAACGAATGTCTTAAATGCCAAAGTATTTACTAAATACTTTTTAATCATTTCACAATGCTGTGATTTGCTGTATTGGTTATGCAAGGGACATAACTTGGTAACTACAAGGACTTTTTTAAACAAACCTTGAAATTGCCAATTTAAAATGAAATATAATGTCTAAAATTTATTGTGAATCAAATAGCGGTTATATTTGTATCAAATATGCACTTTATAATTTTTATGTCATATTTTTTAAATGCTACAAATTAATTATATAAACATTATACGTTACACAAAGGACATGTCAGGTAACTCAACGGACATTAAAAGGATGAAACATTAATTTAATAAATATACTCATGTAACCACACTTTTTTATGTTGTAAAATATATAATCTATATTTATTCTTAGTGAATTGAAATTCAAAGTTCATTATAAACACGAATTTACTCTCTTAATAACCCTTTAATACTTCCCTGTAGTAACACCATGGACAAATTCAGTTACTCGGGGGACATAGCAAATATATCAGGTAGAAAAACAAAATTTGAAATATCAATTGTCATATGTTAATTGTGTTAAATAGATAGCAGAAAACAAATGATAAGTGATTTTACAATTTGGTATCAATAAAAATAATTAAATATTCAAAAATAAAATAGTTTTAAAATGGTAACGCTGGGGAAGTTCTAAGTTACACTAAGGAATATGAAATAAGAATAAGAATTTTGTGTATTTTAGAATCAATATGGCATTGACAAATGCTGAAAAGCAACGCCGTTACAGAGAAAGAAGGAATATGGATCCATTAAGAAGAGCAGAACATTTGCAGAAACGTAGAGAGAAGTACCGTACTGATTTGCAAGTCGGAAAGCTCAAAAGAATTTCTGATATGACCCCGAGAGAGCAAAGGAGACAAAAAAAAGAATGGCGGAAAATAAAACAAGAACAAAGGAAAAAGAAAAAGGAGGAAGACAAAGTCAGGGCGCTTACCCCTCCGCCATCTCCTGCTCCTGACGTTTTACAAACCACAGAACACCCCAGTTCAAAAAGAAGGAAAAGAGCTATTGCAAAGTGTTATCGAGACAATGCAAAGCTGAGAGAGGAATTGCAAAAGCAGAAACGTCTGGTTATAAGGTTAAGAATGAAAGCAAGACGACAAGAACAAACAAGTAAAGGAGGACCTGATACGCCAAGGACTAAAACCAATAAACTTCTCAGAAACTGGTCAACTGAAAAAGGAGGTGGAACAAGAGCAAAACGCAGAAGTATGAAGAAATCAGCTCAGAGATCCCTGGTTTTTCAATTTACTCTCAATGAAGAAATTAGAGCTAAATACAAACTGCTTAGTAAAGGGAAAAAGAAGAGCATACTAGAAATAATGAGAGGAAAACTTATGAAAAAATACAAACTACTGCGGAGAGCTTCTGATGAATTTTGCACCTCAGGAGGTAAGAAGCACCTTTTGAAAGGATCACTTACATCAAGAATTAGAAAACAAGTACAAGCATTTTATGAGAGGGATGATGTAAGCAGACTTACCTCTGGAATTAAAGAAACTGTCACAAGACATGGAGAAAAGAAGCAAAAGAGAATACTAACAGACACATTGGAAAAGATCCGTGAGAAGTACCTCGTAGAAAATACAAATCAAAAAATAAGCTACACATCATTTTCCAGATTAAGACCATTTTGGGTGCAGCCACCAAGTGAGGCAAACAGAAATACATGTGCATGCAAACAACATGAAAATATGCAGTATCTTGTTGATGCACTTAGCAACATAAAACTTTTACCTTCAAAACGGTTGCATGATGTCGCAAAGAATTTCACTTGCGATATGAATGACCTGAACTGCATGTACGGAAAGTGTTCAGAGTGCAAAGAGATTCGTGTTTCACCAGAGGTGTCTGGGAAAAAGATTGATAGAAATGAGGAAACAACGTTTTTTCAGTGGAAGACAAAAAAAGAAACCCGATTAATAAAAGGTGCATCAAAGGAAATAACCCTTACAGTTAAAGAAAAGATCACAGACAAAGTAGGATCATTGATGGACAGATTTTGTGAAGAAATGCCAAGATTTAAAATCCATATTTTCAACATAACCAATCAGCTGAATCATTACAGAGCCCTCAAGGAAAATTTACAGAAGACAGAAGCTCTGATACACATAGATTTTTCAGAAAACTTTCAGTGCAAATTGTCAAAAGAAATACAGAGCATGCATTTTGGTGCATCCCAAAGACAGGTTACTTTGCATACTGGTGTGTACTACACAGAAACAGAATGTCAAACTTTTTGTGCCGTATCAGATTCTTTGCAACATGATCCTAGTGGTATTTGGGCCTTCCTTGATCCGTTGCTGGATAAACTTTTAGACCAGAATCCAGATGTAGAAACAATACATTTCTTTAGTGACGGACCATGCACTCAGTACAGACAAAAAGGGAATTTTTACCTATTATCAGACGAGATGTCTAACCGAGGATTACAGGCGACTTGGAATTTCCATGAAAGTGGGCATGGGAAAGGTGTTCCTGATGGAGTGGGAGGTGCCCTGAAAAGAATAGCCAATAATCTTGTCTTGCACGGAAAGGACATTACGAATGCTACTTCCTTTGTTCAAAGCATTAAACAGAAAGAATCATCAATTTTTGTGTATGAAGTTTCCACACTTGATGTAGCTGAAAAAGCAGAAATATTAGCATCCAAAGTTTTAAAAACTGTCCCGGGAACATTTAAGCTACATCAGATAAAGACTACAAGAAGAGGAGAAATTTATTATAGGGATATCAGCTGTGTTTGTGATGAGGGAAATTTGCATGCTTGTCACAAATGGAAATTTGCCAGGATTGTTGAAGCTGAGAAGGAAAATGATCCTCAAATAAGAAAGAAAAGAAAAAGAAGAAATGCAGATGATAAGCAAAAGAGTGACAGCACAGATCAGGCCCAAATGATGGTCGATGAAATGTGTACTCAGCACCATGATGATTTTATGTCATGTTCTGTAGATAAGGATGTTGGAAGCAAAAAAACAAAAAGTAATGAAGACAAGAAAGACCACAAGAGTCCAGAAACCTCCACATTAATACAAGATACAAGGAAACATTTCTTTGTTAATGCATTGGATGTCCTTGGGATGTGTACATCGTTTGATGAGATTGCTGCAAAATGTGAATCACTGTCAAAATCGATGCCTGAAGATGATGTTTTCAAGGCGCAAATGCAAGAGTCAACAATAATGAATACTGGATTAAATGATGATGAGGATGCCCTTCAGATTTGCCCACCTGATGTTCCTCAGAATTGTGTTCTGTACCCCGTAAAAGTAAGTGCTGATGGAAATTGTTTGGCTTATACTGGTAGTATATTAGCGTGTGGAAACGAAGACAGGGGAGCTGAAATAAGAGTCAAGATTATAGTAGAGGCTGTTCTTCACATGGATATCTACCTTTCCCAAACTTATCTGGAAAGAGGCATTGAAACAACGAATAAACATTTGGCAAAGACATATGCTTTCTACTCCGATGAATATACAGCTGATCAGCAACTTTCACAAAATCAAGTAACAGACATCTATAAAAAGGAAGTCATGAAGATTACAAAAGACAAATCTTACATGGGTATATGGCAAATATTCGCCTTAGCAAGTATTTTGTACAGACCGATTTTTTCCATATATCCAAACTTGGGTAATCCAAACGTTAGAAAAGACCTTCATCGTGTTATAATACCAAGAGAGACTAGAAGCTGTTCTCTAGCATATATCATGTGGACAACAACCAGAACCGACATGGTGGCAAACCATTGGATCCCCAATCACTTTGTGGCTTTGTTACCTATCGACACAAGTGAAAAGAAGAATGCAGAAGAACAGAAGTCAGAGACCCAAAAAGAGAGAGCAGATATTGATGCAGAAAAGATTGTGACACTTAAAAAGAGACAGTTGGATGAGACAAGTGAACAGGAGAGTAGAGATGAAGAGAAGTCAAAGACCGGAATAGAAAGACCAGAAAACGACACAAGAAAGGTTGAAAAAGAGGAAAAAAGACAACTGGGAGACACAAGTGAAAAGAAGAATGCAGATGAAACTGTGACAGTGGAAAAGAGGAAAACTGGAGAAATATCTAATCAAAACAATAATGAAAAACCAAACACTATGGAACAGAATGGAGACCAGTTGGTTGATATTTCCATGGAAGAGATGACGCCTCAGGATCTTCTTAACCAATACATGCTTGTATTATATGATGATGAGCCTTATCCAGGCATTGTAGTCGATTGTGATGATGATGAGATTTATGTTCGTTGTATGCACAGGGTTGGGAGAAATTTACAAACATGCTCCTTCTACTGGCCAAAAGCTGTGAAAGACGAATGCTGGTACAGCATTGATAATGTGTTGGGAGTAATTCCACCACCACATCTTGTGGGAAGAAAATATTATGTAGAGAGCAAAATGTGGAACAAAGCTGTAGATAGCACAAAGCAATTAAAATTGTAAACCCAAAGATTCTAGATTTTCAACTTATATAAAGATGTTTACCTTTTGGATATTTGAAGTTTTCCTCAGTGTTACTTTTTGTCTTTGGAGTTACAGTTTGTGGTTGGATATATAAATACGTGTTTTCATTAATGATTCAATGCCATATGATATTATTCATTTATTATTCGGAGATGACACTTCGATTTCATTTGTTTAAAATCAGGTTTGTTTATAATTAAACAGTTGTGTCTATGTTGTTACAAATTTATCCTTGATGTTACTAGTCAAATTCCACAAAATGTATAGTGAGATGAAATATCTTACCATTTAAAAAAAAAATGAAGACTCATATTTGCATCTGCAGGGTACTATCACATCTATGCTTTTTAGAAGGAAGCGAAAGATTTTCTTTTAATTTTGTTTGAAATATTGCACAAAATATCCTTTGTGTTACTTTTATGTCACTGGTGTTATGTAAATATCCTTGGTGTTACCAACACAATTTTTTCTGAATTTATATTCTAAATCTTATACAATTTTATCGATACTTGGCACACACTATTGCCATTTTCTAATGCTTTGTATATGTGCAAAGCCAGTATTTTGTGCTTAAGTCAAATGATTTATGCTAAATTATATGAGTAAGAATTATCAAATGTTATAAAACTAACAATTTATTGCTATATGTTATCTACAAGTTCTCCATTAAGAACCATTCGATTTGTTTTAATGGAATAATTATTATCAAAATGTTGAGATTATAATGCTACGAATCTGAAATATTTGTAAGTTAAGATTTTACCATGACTTTTTACTATGTAACACCATGGACATTTATTCTTGGTTCAATCTACCTATGGCAGTTTTTTTAATAAATATTATTAGAATTCTAAGTGCTTCAACATTGTTTCTACACCTATGATGTTTGATTGATAAAATAAAACTTAAAAAAGAATAAATCTCAGTATTTATTTTCTCAGAATTCTGTGTGTGGAATTTGGACCATTGTGAAAATGACTCTTAACTTACTGAAAACAAAGGACAGGTTCAAGGGCCTACTAATATGATATAGAATGGTTTCGAATTTATCTCAATTGAATTAAAAGCACATCAATATAAAATGCGATGACGAACAAGTTTTGATATTTTTTGTTATTTCTACACAGCTTTTTTTATTAAATGAGACAAATCATGCTTATATTTTCTACCCGCAACATGCATGCAAAAGGGCAGAGAGAGTATAGACCTAAAATATCTGCATCAAAGTACGGCCATGTATAATATAAATTTCCCTTTTGGATTTTTCTAAAACTAAGAACCCTTTTCTCGTAGATTGAAACAGACATTTTAATCATTTTATACAGTGGTAAAATACAGTTGATCTTTGTAAGACAGCCCATGATGATACCCGAGCAAAAGAGAATTTCATTTAATCCCGGGATCAATTAAAATTAACTCATAAATATTAGATAAAGCAAAGTTTATAAAATCATGAAAACTATTTTACCTGTATTATATATCAACATTGAACTACTTATGAGAGTTTAATTACATGTGTTTTCAATGAATTGCACTACATACACGTAATGGGCAGTATTAGTGGGTTTTATTTTTTCTTCGTAAAAAAAATGTTAGCGAAAAAACGTCAAATTAATTTTCTAGAACTTCACGCAAAATAACGTCATTTTGACGTTACCGAAACTGACACCAACACCGTGCGCAACGTCACCGCGATTATTTTTAATTACTGTAGATCACTATACTAATTTTCGCGACATCTTATTTCGCGACTTAGCTATGTGGTATTCATAAGCGAGACAAAATTTTCGCGAGTTGTGGTTTTTGTTTTATATGAATATTAATAATACAAATATACGCGAGAATAAAATTTTCGCGAGCAGACAGACTCGCGTAATCACGCGAAAATAAAGTTCTCGCAAATAAAAAGTGATTTACAGTACTGGAAATTGTATAAGTTGTTCATTGTTATGAAAAAAATTCAACTACTCAGTATGTTCCTTCCAGCCCGAAGCTCGGAAGCAAATTACCCGTGCTCTTGTCAAGCATTCAAATTTTAGTTATGGTTGAGTGAATTTCTATCCCTTTCGCATTTTTAGACGTAAATCGAAAACTAATTTATTTCAGATTATTCATTAAATTTCAATAGATCAGTTTTTGGGGTATTGGGTATGATGGACGCATGTACCAAATCCAAAATTGTAAAATTCATGCCCCTAAATAAGCAGTTCCAGAGTATTGGGACTTCTAAAATGTGTGTCAAATCTTCTATTTACATATATCTGCATTTCGAAGAAAGGGTTCAAAGCCTACAAAAAATTTGTCACCCTAAAACTGTCAAAAACCCACTGCTCTAATTTTGTCCACGAGTTTGGCAACTTTACGTAGATTTTACTCTCACACAATCGTAATGTTTTTAGCATGTATATACTACGAAAATGTAGCTAGTGTTTGTCGAGACTTTCTTTCAAACATTCACGTGTACCAAACCAGCTTAATACTGTAAATTTTATATCCTAAATCGAAAACTCGTAGAATTCATTGGGCGGGGGATTTGTCGACTTTAGAATGTTACAGCTACCACAACCATTAAGGCTACCGTCGGAATGGTTGCATAATAATCTTATGAGATAAAATGTTCTGATGAACTCAATGCACAGGAGAATCAAGGCTGTAACTGATGTTCAAGGGAGATGATGAGACTTTTTATTTTAATCTTTGAGGGGTACATGTATCGACATATCAATTTCAATGACTCAATGAATTATTTGTCAAAGTCACACAGGATTTTGGTATCTTGTTGAAGGAACAGTTGCTTACTAGTTTTTATTGACATTGACCAATTGAGACAGAAATTCGAAGACTTTCCGATCAATAAATCTTCCTCCCTTGTAACTGCATCCATCTCTGTCATTATTTCTTCTTCCCATGTAACTGCATAATGCTCTTTATGTATTGGCATGTGATGTTGTTTTTCTTTTCGCCTAATCTTTGGTCTTGATTCTGAGTTTCTCTGCTTTAAATGATAATCACAGTCTCTTTCTTTTCATCTTTTTTTTCTTACTGTTTTGACTTTCCCTTGATTTTCTTTTATTTAACCGCCAATACATTCGTTGCTTCTCCCTTTGAGTTCTAGTCAGGACTTTTGTTGATGTTGAATTAGACGTAGGTTTTATCTACATCTCCTTCTGACGTTCCCGAAACATATGAATGAAAAAAAGATTATTCTAACAGAAAAGCATTTTTGTTCTTCATTTCAATTTAAAAGCTTTTTCGAGAATGTTTTGAAAATTGAATAGCACTTATTAAAACTTCTTATGAATATCCAGCTGATTATTTTCATTCTTTTTTCATTAACCAAGCCACTAAACAATACATAGAATTCATCTACATAATAAAGTGGAACTGCCTCGTTATTAATGTCTCCTAAATAGCAAAACTATACCTTCTTCCGTGGCAGAATTTGAGCTTCAAATTAGCGAGAGCTCTACTGACTACTACCATGCAGCCCATAACTTTTGAATTGTTGGATCTGGGGCTTTCATACTTTTTTTTGCGCCAGCACCTACTACGACACGGGACCACGATTATTTACTAGTTTCAAATCGGTTTCATTTCAAATCCGTTTGCGTCCTATGAAACCGTATAAAAATTAGGGATATGCAGTTTTTATCGTCAAAAGGTGGGGGGGGGGATCCAACCTTCAACCAAAAAAACACCAGGGTGGCCACGTATTATGGGGAGCTTCATACCCAAGCAAATAGACCTTGGTTTGGTAAATTTCAGAAAAAATTTGCGACTAATTCTGTATCCGGTGTGTTTGTGGTTATTCATGTAAATTTGCGACTGCGAGCCGTGCATGCCCCCTTTTCCACTCATCCTGGACTCAGAGTTCTCCATGAGCTGTTTAACTGTGTTGCTCCCGACACAGTAAAATTTTGCCGACACAGTAAGATCTGTGATAATCAGAAAATCGAAAATAACTGAAACTTTCATCAAACAATCCTGTCGCCCGCTAGGCGCAGTGGTTAGAGCGTCTGCTCTAGAGTCGCGAAGTAAAGAGTCAATCCTTACGTCGCGGGTTCGAATCCCACTGTTGGACGTGGAGACAGGTCCTTCGGATGAGACCGTATAAACCGAGACCCCGTGTCGCAGTAGGTGCTGGCACGAAAAAGATCCCTCCCTGCTCAATGGCCCCGAGTGCCGAGTATAGGACAAAATTTGCAGCTCTCCACCGGCAAATGTTGGCGTCTCCATATGAGTGAAACATTCTCGAGAGACGTTAAACAATATACAATCAATCAAACAATCCTACCGTTTTCAATTATAATAATAATAGGTATAGCACTTACTGGTAATTAGGGCTTCACCTTGCATAATCAATTATCTCTTAGACCCTCGCCGGACTTTACGCATGAAGCAAAAAAGACAAATATTTTGTTTTCACACTTCTATGTAACAGTTGATTGGTAGTTGTATTATAAATACATTGTATTATTTAAAAAGAATATTTTACTATGTCTTTTCTGTAGACCCACGGCTCTAGTTTATATGTTTTCACTGTAAGTCAAACATAACCATAACATCGTACCGAAATTATTTAATAGATGTAAATTAATTGTTTTAAAATTTCAAGGAACTCTTAAACGTATTTAACTATTCTGAAGTTTCTTTTTTTTGTAATTCGAAAATTCAATCAAGAAAACTGAAAAAATCACGGCAAATTTACTTTCAAAAACCGTATACTTAAAGTAGTTCGACTGTACCGACCAGAATTTCCTCTGTTTTTCAGAAAATGTGTTTTTACTCAATATGTACGACCATACTATTTGTGTAACGAATTAGCGATTTAAAAAAAATGTGATGTATACTTTTGTAATTATAATGAATAGTGATTCAGTTGCGAACTTAATCGCTAAAATACCGCGAAATTTTAGTTTTTCACGCAAACTCTGTAACACAGTAAAATCAAACGATGGAGAACCCTGTGGACTCCATGCCATTTAACCGATAATGAGTCCCGCAGTGTATCTACTTGTTGAGGCGGGTCTCCCCAAAACACGTTGCCATCCTGGTGGTTTTTTAGTTGAGGGTGGAATTTTTTCCGGATTTTTTTCTTTCACGATAAAAACTCAATATTCCTGCTTGAAGAGAACGTTGCGGGTTCTTTGGATGAGACCGCAGGATCGACATTAACTATTACATCCACTTGCCCTTCGGTCAAGTGGACTCAAATTTCGACTTGTTCGTTCGATTTGTAACTTGGTTGGTCTAAATTTGAAAGATAAAAAACCTCAATGATTCCTTTATTTTAATAAGTCGGAAAATAGAAATGAAACTTTTTACTTCTAAAGGTAATTAATTTTTGATTAAAATATTATAAATGAGGAATAATTCAAGAGATACTTTAAGACAATGTTAATCATTCGTTTCAAATTAATTATACATACAGGATGATCCAAAATAACGGATACCATTTCAAACGATAATTATAATTCTTTCAAATATTATTAAACACCTTATTTAAATATTCCAAATTTTAACATACGATGTAATATTTTATATAATACATGGCCGACTCCGAACTGGTCTTCAGTGTTTTCTACTGAACCAGCCTTTTTGAAATCGCTTCACTAACATGTGTACCCTCAGTTTTGTAAGCTTAGTGTCCGATGAATGGCTTTTTCTCATTGTTTTTTCTCATTCGAAACATTGTTTAGAATGGGCTTAAAATATAATTAGACAGTTTTTGCAGCTCTCTGTTTTGATATAACCATGTTAAATAGACAATTTTATAACGTCATGACGACGTCAAAATGTTACTTACTTAAATTTACTTATTTATCAAAATGATATGTATAGCTATTCAAAATGTCAGATGTATAAATTTCATGTATTTCAATGTATGAAAAACGATTATTGACAAAGTTATTGAAGGTCGAAATAGTGTCAGATATTTTGGATCACCCTGTATCAGCATTTAAACTCCATATTATGCGGTCTGTTGAACGTGTGCAGGTAAAAACTCTATAAATCATCCTCTCCTTCATCCTCATCTGCCCCAAAACGTGGTTTTCTTTGCCTTTGTCCACATGTGAAGACCATTCTATAGCTGCAGAACTGTAGCTTTCCGAAAAGTACATTAACAGGCCGAAGAGATATTGTGTGTAACAGTGTCACCCATTGAAAAACTATATAGCGCAAAAAGTGCGCTGTTTCCTCAATTTATTTCTCCATGTTGTTATCTGCCATCTTAAAATACATGTATACCAATTAACCGTGTGTTCCTAACATAGTTTTTCACTGTTTCCACAGCAACACATACTTGTAATAGTTGTAAATAGCCCTCCTGGCCCTGAAATTAAGATCATCGAAAATTTCGTCTTTATAGTTGACATCTGCACGAAGCGCGTTGGACCGAAATATCTACGAGAGTTCTTGATAGAGAAGTAAGGAATTGTTTGAAATCTAGCTTTTTTGCAATCGAGACAAGAATTTGATAGGATTAATCCAGAACCAAGCGCAACTTTTTGTGCGCAATAAATACACTGTTTTTTTTTCAATGGGTGGCACTGTAGCTCTCCGGTCTGTCAATATATTTTGTCCGGAGAGCTGCAGTTCTGCATCTATCTTCAGAAGCTCATTACTAAGCTATATGTTGAATGTATAAAAGTTAACATTGATATATAAAGTTTATGCAAAATATTTAAACAAAATCTTTCTATATACAGGTTGGCATTAATGGGCTTCCGTAGCTTTCTCTATATTATGTTCATCCTATTTGTGGTGAGTAGAGACCTCCAGTCAGATTTTATCCTTTTGACATTGGCGTCGGAAGCAAATTGGATATGGGAGCTAATTCAAAAAGAGTAAGTTTCTAAATTTTCCGACGTCTTTGTTTGAATATATCATCATTTCCCTTAAACAGAGTGCAGAGGTCATGTGCCGATCTATTTAGAAGCCTGTTGCCAAAATGGGCTTTTTCACTTTTGTCCACTATTATGGATCTGGGATCTGCTCCCTTTGACATTGCAAGTTGACCGAGAACTCTTGCAAAAATAAATGGTCAGATAAAACTTAAGTAACTCATTTCCAAACCCAGCTAAATCTTGTCATTTTGGAGATTCTTTGATATGAAAGATTCGGCTTGCCTGCAGAATAATTTGGGTTCTCCAATCTGCCATTTATTCTGCTTATAACATAATCAACAAAGACTGGAATATCAATGTAGTCTCTACATTATTATATTGCAGTGTTGTTGTCTTGTATCTGTAAATGTATTCTACATCAAAAATTATCAAGTCAAACGTTTTATTTTACTAAAATTTTATTTTCATTTAAATCCTCTTCAACATATTTGATTCATTTATTATATTTAATTCATTGAACATTTTATTAATTGACAATCTTATTTTAAAGTTGACGGTTTTAAGCATATTTAGTAGAAAACGGGTATATTAGAGTCATAAAAATGATTTTGATTAAAAAAATATTGGTTCCTTCCGCCCGTCTGTCCACCCAAGATCCCTTGTCCGAGGCATATCGTCTCTCCTTGGCCTAATCTTGCTCATACAGAGTATCTTTGGGTAAAAGATGTGCAGTGACCTTGAACCATGTGTCTAGGTCAAAGGTTAAGGTCCTAGCAGAATTATATGAAGAATCCTTGTCCGGAGTACACCTTCTCCCTCTTTGGTCTAAAGTGGCTCATACATCACTTACAGAGTGCCCTTGGTCAATGGATGTGCAGTGATCTAGAACAAAATTTTCTAGGTCAAAGTAAAAAAAAGCATCTGTTTAATTTTTTGTCCAGACTATATCTTTTCATTCCTTTGCCCAATCTTGCTTATGCTTCACCCCCCCCCCCCCCGACTTTGGATTAAGGGTATGCAATGAACTTGATTAAGATTAAGGTCATAGCAGAAATGTTGAAAATTCCTTGTCCGGAGCAATTCTTCTCTCCCCTTGGTCCAAGTTAGCTGATCTTTCACTCACAGATATTATAAAAATAAAGAGTTCACTCTTGATTGTCAGATGGCAGCACAATTAATAACGCTATGATTAAAGAATACGTCTACAAAATATTGAAAGTAAGTTGCGTAATGAATTAACAAATAAAATGTGCATATTTATAACTGAAAACATCATGAGTACAATTATTATCTAAGTAATAAACTAGCTAAAAGAACATGTCAATTGACGACAATGGTAAATTGTCTAAATATAGTATAAGTAACATTGGTGATTTAAATTTTTAAAGTTTTACAAGGCATGTGTTTTGATAAATACATTTCAGCATGAGAGGTGTGTGTTTTATCGTAGTCTTTTGTATTAAAGAGCTTTATTTCTTTTAAGTCTGTAGTTACTTGTTAGTTAAAACTATAATAAGATCTTTTTAATAAATTTGTCAGCAAATTAAAAATTAATTTAGGGATATCAACGATAGTTGGAAACGAGGGATAATTTGATGCATAATGGGCTTCGCATGCTTACAAATGCCACTTTTCAGGGGCGGATCCAGGAATTGAAGTTAGGGGGGGCGCAAGATTTAGGCAGGGGGTCTGGGGGCCGCCTTGAGGCCCCCAGTGGGTCCAGGACAAAGCCCTGGTGGGGTCCCAGCCTCCGGAAGCTCATGGATTCTAGAGGTTTTGTAGGGTAAAAATGAGGTCTACCAAGTAGACATTTTAAACATTTTCTCAACAAAACTATGTTTTATGCTAACTTTGACAATTTTAGGGGGTGGGGCGCCCCCTCTTAAATTCGCCACTGCTTTTCCATGTATCGTTGATATCCTGGAATACCCAACAAACTCGACAGCGATTCCTTAAATAAACCCTGATTCATATGAAAACTCTTTTCAAATGGATTGACAGTAGGTCAATAGTCTTCTGTAAATGCATTAATAGTTATTAACTACCTACGATGATGTTTATAATAATGCAATGAATCGATTTTTTTTTAATTACAGGTAGTTAACGGGAAGAAATATTATACAAAAAAATAATTCGAGACTTGCAATGTTGTTTTTAAAAAAAAAATGGCAAAAAGCTCTCGTCATGTTAAATACTACATACACTATTTTGTGATTTAATTGCTTTACAATGAATACTTCAAAAAATATTTCCACGTCTAGGAGCTTTAATAAAAAAAACCCATCAACATACTCTCCTTTGACTCTAATAAGGCAATTAAATTTTTTTTTAAATATTTGACACGTGAAATTGAAATAGGCGATTGTGTAGCACTATTAAGATGTAATGGACATGAAATAAGACCTTATCTAAATCTAGTCGCTAAATCGTAAACGCACCTTTTATTTCAATACACAAACATTATTCGTATCCTTCTTCGTAGACTTTAAACATCAATTCTCAAATATTCAATATTTACACAGAAAAGTGACCTCAGAGTGTCGGGATAACGACATATAGATTAAATTGATACTACAAAGAAACGCCACGTGTGTTGACTGTGCAATAAATCAGATAATATTGTTAGTACGGATTGTCCTAGAACAATTTGCCACAGGGTCCAACGGTGTAAAACAAGTCCATGATAGTGTCTCCTAGGTGTTAAATTCCACGGGATTGGAAAAAAATTGGATTATTGGTAAAAGTTAAGTGATAAGGAAAGTTGCGGTAACTAAGAGTGGATAATCTATGACGTATCTGAAGAAACTGGACATTTCTGTTTTCTCTCTTATGAAGATCGGACATTCCATATCCACTCATTTGACATGTTTGGATAGACAGTGCACTAAGAAGTAAGTGTTCCTTAATGGTGATAAAGTTGTGTATAAAGTGGAATAGTCAATAAAATGACAATGATAATTTTCTAGTCCTGGTAAGGGGACAATATTTTGGAATAAAGTTACTTCAAACTTGCTCATGAGTCATAGGATTCCAGGCTTATATCTACATGATAATGGGGTAAGGCGACATTTTGAATATATAACATGTTTTTGAATTTTCTACTCATTTAAAATTCACTGTACAGGCATTCTCTATTAATAACTGTTCTGTTGAAAAGCAAAAAATGTGATCTTTTGCCATTTAATTTTTAGATGATCAATCGAAAAGTATTCATTAAAAAAAATCGGGTGTCAAACTTGAACTGATGATACTTCTAATTAGTGTATAATAATAACGAGACATATTAGAAATAGTCGCGGCGCACGGGTTAGTGCGTCTGTTTAGAGTCGCGGAGTATAGAGCTGATTCTTAGGTCGCGGGTTCGAATCCACGGAGTGACGTCGGATGAGACTGTAAAACCCGGGGTCCCGTGTTGCAATATAGGTGTTGGCACGTAAAGGATCCTTAAATGTTCATTGGCCCTGAGGGCCGAGTATAGGTATCAATTTGCATCCCTCCTCCGGCAAATGGCGGTGTCCTCATACGAGTGAAACATTCACAAATTGAGCAAACATAATCACAGACATTATGTTCCCATTCTGAAACATGTGCTTTTTTTGTTAATAAAAAAAAAATACATATGTCATAAGGGACAGTTTGCTTGCTCAGATTTACAACACTTTCAAAATATGTAAATAATTTAAAGAATTTAGATGCACGCGAACTATTAAACATTCATGTTACATTATTTAGAATACTGTTTCCTATTAAAATACCTTAGAGTTATTTTAACAATAACTGCGCCACTTTGAATATGGGGTAAAAAAAAAAAAAAAGATATATCATTTTCAAATAGCACCTTGACCCGAATTACCGTAAAGGTACATGTAAATTAGTTGTATCATTCTGTTTTATGTTTTTTTTTTTAGAATTGGAAACCTTGTCAATCAAAGATTTGGGCCATAAATGTTCCTTGTGAATGAGTTTAATATATTAATGTTTGAAGGAATGCCCATTACGTTTGTGTATGTTTTGTAGCCACGGGACAAACTTGATTAATAGAGTGAAGTCTAGAGCCTTTGGCCTGGTGTTGTAATATGAACACAATACGATACCAGAGACGATACTAAAAACTGAACAAAACAAAGGTAAGTCCGACCTAGTTATTTTATTTTGTAATATTAATTAAAAAATTTGAAAATTTGAGGTTTCCCTCTGTGCAGACAGACATGCTTGTGTTTTTTTTTTTATATTAATTAATATATTGTAGTAAAACTGCAACCACATTTTCTATTGTCCAAATGTTACATTAAATAGGATCACCCGTTTCTTTATTAATCCAGCTGTTGTTTTCATTGATTTGTCTAGCTAATCGTACACATTTTTACTAGACATTATCTCCTAAATAAATCAGTATTGTAGAATCATATTTAAAATTTCAACTTATGCACATGTTATTTTTAAATTTTTGTACAGAAAATTCTCATTTCTTTAAATTACTTTAGCGACGTCCACACAAAATAGTAAAATTTTGTTCAGACAAAATTTGATTAAAATGTTGAAGCTGAAGTTCTTTGAAAAGAAATAAAGAGTATAATCATCTTTAATCTGTACAAATGTCATTTGATCAAATGTTCAGGACACATCATTGAGAGGGGAAGTAATAAATAATACTTAATATTATATACATATATTCGGAGAATTTTTTACTTTTAAGTGAAATTATTTTGACAAGGTTTCAAAATTTCGCCTTGCAAGCTTGATGTGAGATACCAAACGAAACTTCTAAATATGTTAATAAACCAAAATTAGGGGTACTTGAAATACTGTCATATTTCAAAAAGCTAAATTGTAATTTTAATACATTTTCTAAAAATTTAATGAGAAATAGAAAAATATATTTCTTACATTTTTTTTCATACGCATAACATTTTATGCAGGTATTCACTAACATAAAGTTTATATATACATAAAAAAAAATGACAAGAAATACACGTGTCTTAGTATTTTTATTAAATTTTCAACAATAAATAAGCGTAAAAAAACGGATAACTTCTAAAAAGGAAAATCAATCCATAACATTTCATGAAAGTCTACAATGAGAACGTGTTTAAATGTGTTAATAACAACTGAAATGAAATAAACAAATTGAATATACATAAATGGTAAATACCAGATTTATTTTTACTTCTAATATGGAATAAATTGATTCTAAAGAGGAGAATGAGTTTATTAGATCTTGACTTTATCTGAACCTTTTATGTACCGGTTATGTAACTGACCTCTTACTGCTTTTTATATAATTTTCTCACGTTGCGTTATGATTATTTCACCTACATAGTATTTGTTCTTTGAGTCTATTACATGTAGGCCAAGAGCATGAATGATTATCCATTCTAAGCGACATTTGGCAAGAAGTTAATAAATTTGCTTCGTTATGAATTTTAGATATTAATAACGTCAATTTTCTTTGAGTCATCAGGGGATAACTGTTTTAAGGGTATCAGAAATATTATGCAATATCAGATATGATATATGTTATAAATCATGACAAAAGGCCCACGCGCTTTACAGGTCACCTGAGTATCATGTAACAACTTTCCAACAATTTAATTTGGTTCGTTTTTTAAACCAGACGCCATGAAATTCACAATTTTGAAAGAGGCACCATTGCTTATTATTAATATACACTTATCATGCTTACTTTGGCTATTTGTAATACCCAGCGGTAACAAAAAGAAAATGCTTTACCTCTTTATAACCAATTGTCCAACCCATCCAACAGGAACCACTGACCCTGGTGCCACATTAAATTTTATCTTAATTTTTGTCATCATTAGTGGTTGATTAACACCAAATGGGAAATTTCAAAACATTAATTTATTATCAGACTATGTACCCCCATCCCCCTTACCCCTACCTAGGGGCCCTGTCCTGAAATTAACCATTTTGGAAGAGGCATCTTTCTTCGTCATAAATATGTCATTTGCATAATACCAAAACCAGAGGAAAAGATTTTCAGAGATTTCATGCATTTTCTCTATATGATGTATAGAGCCTCGACCCAACACCATGTACTGGGATAGTTTATTTAATGCCCAGGAGCAGAGAAGACGATTTTCAAAGAAATAATGCATTTTTAACTATATAATCTGTTTAGCCCCGCCCTAGCACTGGGGCCATGAATTTCACAATTTTGGTAGAGGACTCAATACTGATTACAATCATGCCAACAGTTTGACTGCTTAATGTCCAGGAGTAAAGAGAGTTTTTAAAGATTGCATTAATTTAAGGGGTTTTGACCCCACCCTTCAGGCCCCAGGGGGGGGGCAGGGACCATGAAATTCTTAATTTATGTTCCCCTTCGCCCATAAATGCCTTATGCTAAAATTATTTAAAATTGGTTGAGCTAGAGGTTGCAGAGAAGAAGCTGAAAATTTTCAAATGTTAACACACGACGACGGACGAAAACAGATAGCAATAGTTAGGTCACCTAAAATCATTCAAGTGAAAAAATACAGTACTAGTATTTAAACAATTCAAATTTTAAAAGTCATAACAGCCGAGCTATGCCACATTCTAGTATATTTATAACATTCTTTCACAGAAAGATAAACTCTAAGGAATCTGCTTACTCATATATAAGATGATAACTGTGAAGTATATTCAAAAAATTAAAGTTTTCATCGTTATTTTGCTTCAGATTTATTTACTTTTTCTGCTACCGAGCACCTGCAAAATTTCTGTGCTGGAGTTATCCTAGAAACCCCTCCCCACCGAGAGCGTATGCTCCTGATTCCCAGCTGATTGTGTTTCAACAACTAAGTAACAACCTCAATTCCTCATATCTCACCGATTTTCATCTTTAATCAATGCAAGACTTAACTGGATGCAAGCATCGAGGGTTCCATATGGTTTTGGGAACATAAACAAAGCAGAAAATGAGTCGTCGTGCTAGTTTGTTTGCCAAGCAAAATCCAGAAAAAGCTAGACCAAAAGTTCGATTCCCGGACGAGCTAGTGTTTTTAGACAATATTAAGGAGAATGACATCCCGGCTCTCAGTGGAATGTTACGGAGAGCCAGTCTACAGGTGGACATCAGTGGGATTAACGATGCAGGTAAATCTGAACGCTCCCAAGGCAGTTTTTCTGGTTAACATACTGATCTACTTAATGATAATGAACTTAAGATAAAATGTTTCGCTAAGCCTGAATAATAAATTAATTAACAGTTGTAAACAGCTGTAATGCTAATAATGGTTCGTATACCATTAAACGTTCTTTTGCCTTCAAGATATTCCCTTTGTTAAGACGGAATTTGTTTTGCCGCTCTGTGTTTACTTTTTTCTTCCGTCTAGAAGAGATAATGGTGCATACTAAAGATCCATCATTACGGTTGAAGGAATAAGGCGGAGTTCCACCAATCACGTTGTGTAAAAACAAATTTATTCTCATGTAAAGGCTCTGCACTATTTTCAATTTGGGCTCACTATATTAACCAACAAAGAACGTGAACGATACATCGTATTTTAAAATCACCGATTTATCTTATCGGCAAGTTTGCTTTATATAAACTAATGATGATCCTCGATCATCAATAGCAAAAAGAATTAGTGCGGTTCTATTTTTAACAAAAGTTCGCCATGTTCATGGAAAAAATCACCATTTACTCATTCTTGGCATAAATTTTAAATACGGAGAGTTCAAGGTCGATATAGTGGCTTAACTAAAGCCATTTGTGCTGGCTGCAAGCATCTGTTTTGTTTCTCTATCAAGCTAATGACCACATCAGTGTAAGCTCGAGCAATTCTTGACATAGTAAATGAATCACGTACTCTATTTCAATAATATCCGAATTTTAATTTTAAATACACTTCAGAGTACTCTTATACAGTTATATGACTGTACTATGTTTTTATAGAAGAGGCAAAAGGAGTCTTCGCTAGCCAAGGTTGACGATTCTCTCCCATCCTCTTTTCCTATTAAACAGTTTACAGTTAAATAGGAGAGGAATTCACCCTTGGTTAGCCAAGATGGGGCATAATGTGTAGAGTACCCTGTCCCCTGGGTAGTATAACGTTTGACTAGTGATTGTAAAGTAAATGTAGGTGGTCCAGTTTTTCCTGTCTGTTGAACTCTTAATTTTATGGGAGATAAACGCAGAGTTACAGCCTGTCGAAACTTCAAGGGTCATAACTTTCCCATTCACTTATTATGCAATTAATTACTTTAAGCCTCAACATTTTTTGTATTAAAATAACTGACAATCCCCAGAGAATGATATACTCTCTCTCTTTAATCAGTTTATAGCGAAACATGTGTGTGAAACAAAAAAATGCCACTTTTAACAGTCTATGATAACGGTTAAAGTTTCTCAAATGCAAATTAAACTTAATTTAAGGGTCAAGAAGTCACAAATATTGTGTTCCAAAAAACTTGTATCAATGAATATACCTTTGAAATATGAAAGACCAATAAACAACTATTTAAAGTTCAGACCATAGCACAACGTGGTCAAAAGTCACGCGTAAAGGTTACACTTTTTAAAAAAATGGCCAAAATTCAAGGTCAAGGGTAAAAGGTCAAAATTGTTTAACTTTATAGAAAGATTTGTCACCAGAAATATAGGTGTAAAATATGAAATATTTTGTATTTCATTTTCAAAATTTCAATATTTTCTCCCCTTTTTAGCATTGGTCAATCAACTACCTTTCACTCCCTAATTCTAGACACAAAATATATTATATCCACCTCCCAACCATTTATAGTTGTCTCTCCATGCCATACACTCTTCAGCAATCTACCAAATCATTTTAATTTAGCGAGTTTAATAACACTTGTAGAGACGACTATAAAGGGTTGGGAGATGGATAAAATATACAGATGAGTTAAATAATGTGCCTAGAATTATAGAGTGAAAGGTAGTTAATTGACCGATGCTGAAAAGTGGAGAAATTCTTGCATAACGGGAATCTGTATTTATTTATTATCATTAATGACCTTTCAACTATTAGTTACAGGGGTGGGTGGGATAAAACCATAACGTTACGGATCTGCAGCTATACTTCGATTACGAGGGCATAAAAAGTTTATTTAATTTTAGATATCTTTAAAATAAAAAAAAAACACATATTATGTCCTCGTACAGTACAATTTTTTCCCCAGAATAATTTGACATTTCATCAAAAGTTAAGAATAGACAACTACAAAAAATTAATCTGCATGCGGATGGTCTCGTCCTTCATTCATTTGTACTTGAATAGTAAAGTTTGTGTTTTAAATATCACTGTCGCGGAGTACTTTTGAAGAAATCTTAAGTTTGTTTGATTACAAAAAATATCGATACAAAAATAATAGTACAATTCTCAGTTAAGCTTGGACTTTCATTAAGGCGTGGAACTCTCGGCGCTTCTCAATTAGCGTCTGTCAAATGGCAAATATATTTTCATTGGTTAAGAAATTAATAGCATCAGAAACTTTTAAATTATTGTTGACAACGATGAGACGAATTATGCCCCGTCTTTGTGCCGTGCGAGAACTTGTAATTGGCTATTTGCTACACTAGTTATCGTTCAGTCGAATATCTATCCTATGTTTATTTCAACCGTGAAGAAAAGCTGTGTAAATTCAGAAGCTAATTATGTACCGTCGTGAATGCCATGCCTAACCGAAAGTCCAAACTAACTAAGAATTGTACTAAAGTTTAAACAAGAGCCCTATTCTCCGATTGCTCAGATGAGCCAACGCACCCCTTTTCTCATTTTATAGATTTCCTGCAATTCTTTTCCCCATGAAAATTTTTGTCCCAATTTCCCCATTTTAGCCAAACTTAAACCCAGGTCCCTAAATTGTAAAAGATAATTATTACCTTTCAATAATAATGTTTCCTTAATTGTTGCACCATTATACGAAGGAGGCCACGATTTGATCAAATATGAATCGGAAAGGAATTCATGGCTTGTTTTTAAAAGGATTTTAAGAATTCCTTCAAGTTGGCCCTTTTGTGTGATCCCAGCTTACCCTTTGAAACCGTGATATGAACGAACTTGAATTTGATCTATCTGAGGATGCTAGCTAATTTTGTGACTAGTGTAAGAACCCGTTGAACTTTTTTAAGGATTTTTAACAATCCCCCCGAGAATTCCCATTTAATCTTTGATCCCTTATAATTGAACATCCTTATCGGGGGTTTGTAGCTAATTATGGACCCGCTGATCCTAATAGGATTTTTAACAATCTTTCCGTGAATTCCTGTTTAATCTTTGATCCCTTTTTATTGAACATCTTTATCGGAGGGCTTTGATATGAAATAAAAACCTTAACTGTGTCAGGAAGCTTTCTCTTTGTATTATTTGTGCTTGTCCAGTGGTTCTTTGAGAAAAATTGTTTAAACATCCCTTTATTTTTGTGTTAAAGAATATCAATTTCTCATTCTAAAAATTGAATTTCCTTCACCTTAAAATGCTTAGCCTAATCTTGCCAAAAAAAGACTTAATCAAGGATCATTATTGTATTTATTGCTATTGTAAAGTTTCAAGTCCAAACTGTTACTTTTCTCTTCGAATCTTTTTTATAAGTATAAACCAGTAGAGCTACAGTATCGACAGAGACATATGGTTTCAATTATATTTTATTTACTGTTTGTCTAAAGTAGGTTAATAACTTTTGTTGCAACATGTGTTTTCAAAATTTCATCAAAATTCAGTTTACATGTAGTTGTTTGAATAAGGTACAAAGAAATACGCACGCTAACTCTCGATTCCCGCCTACATTTTGGAACCATTTAATTCAATATAAATAGCAATTTGGCCATAAAATCTTTGTTTAATACAAAAAGCAGTTCGATGGTAATTGATGAACTGACTTAATACCAGCGCTAAACACAGTAAATTATTCATAATTCAAGCTCTTGAAAAAGGGGGTAGACGATATTTTCCATTGAAATCGGAGTTTCAAGCATCACCATATTTTGAAAAAGTCTTGGACATGATTAAATGTTCCTTAAAACTTTTCTTATGCTAAGGCAAATAAATAAAACATAAATATATCAATAAAAATTGTAGGTAGGCGGGAGAACAATTATACTATCGTTCGTAGTTCTTAGCTCGGAATCGTATTTTAGAACGACTACAGAAAATGATTCAAGGTTTATTCATTAATTCATTTATTAAACATATGTGGGAGCAGTAGTTAATGAGATGGTTAACCTGAAAGATATTTATCTGACAATATCAACGACATAAACTGTATGACCTTTTTCATTGTTAGTTTGATGAAAAGTTCATGTCTCTGTTTTAACAATGGTGGAATGTCAATAAGCCACCAGCAAAGAAAAAGATTCCATCTGGCCATCGACACACGAGCTTCTGGCAGAGCCTACGAATTCTCAAAGAACAAGGTACAGGTCTTAATTTGCAGTCGTCCAGCAGCAAGTTATTGCATCTCCATATGAGAGAAAAATTCCTCGAAGGAAGGATGTTATTATACAACCAATAATGAAATGACCCCGCCCCTTTTCTGTGTAAAAGTACCTATATGTCAAGGTTGCCTTGTCCATAAACGTAGTCCTGAATTTTTATGCGCCTGGATCGATAGATCCGGGGCGTGTAGTTGCCTGTTGTCAACTTTAACCTTCGCCATACCTTTTAAACCATAGGAGATAGACACTTCTTGTTTCGTATACATACTCCACTAAGTTCTTTCAAATGACACCAAGGTCAATGACCTTGTGACCTTGACTGAGTATTCTAAAAATAACTTTTTCCAACTTTCGCCATAACTTTTTGGTATGCATACTCCACTAATTAAGCTCTTTCAGAGGACATCAAGGTCAATGGCATTGTGACCTTGACCGTGACCTATATGCTTAAAATAGCTTTTTCGAACTTTCCCCAGAATTTTTTAACCATAGGAGATAGATACTTCATATTTAGTATGCATAGTTCACTAGATAACTTTTCAAATGACACAAAGGTCCATTACCTTGTGACCTTGACTGTGACCTATATGCTAAATATAGCTTTTTCGAACTTTGTTGCGGTCGGGCGCGTAGTGTTTCACAAACACATCTTGTTTTACTCTATGAACAGTGTTCCAGGGGGATTAATATTTTTATTTAGGGTCAGAATGTATTATATTTGCCTGAATATCATGTTCACCTAAGTGCAAGTGAAAATTAGAAAAAGAATCACCTCTCACGTCCTCTTGTCATAGAAAAAGCTAAACGAAAAAAGTCGATAAAATTGAGCTTGATGTAAAATGCGGAGGATGGAGTCTCTCAATGTGAGGGTCAGAGAGTGCAAGAGGTGGAGCCTCTTATGTCAATTGTTATACATTTGTCTGTTTTATCTTTCAATCAGTTTAGAAACTGAGTTAAACTGCGTTGCTTGTAGATCTCGGTTTTTAGCTCTACTGGTCAGAGACCAGAAGAGCTTATGCGATAGTAATGCGTCCGGCGTCCGTCCATCTGTTTGTCTGTCTTTAAACAATTTTTCAAAATGCTGCTCCTCCTACAGTTTTGGTCTGATTTCAATATAACTTGGCACACAAGTAGACAACTCTAAGATACATAATTCTGTATATCGGTTTTTGATTTCGAAGAACCGTGTTGCCGTGGTTTCTTAAAATTGAAATTTCTTTGAAATACTTTTAAAATGCTACTCCTCCTACATATCAAGTCTGATTTCAATATAACTTAGCACACAAGTAGACTACACTTAGATACATAATTCTTTTTATCGGTTTTTGATTTCGATGAACGGAGTTGCCGTGCTTACTAAATATAGAAATTTCTGTTAAATACTTTTAAAATGTTACTCCTCCTTCAGTTTTGGTCTGATTGCAATATAACTTGGCACACAAGTAGTCTACACTAAGATACATAACTCTATGTATCGGCCATTGATTTCGAAGAACGGTGTTGCCATGGTTACTAAAAATAGACATTTTTGTGAAATACTTTCAAAATGCAACTCCAAATACAGTTTTAGTCTGATTATAATATAAGTTGGCATGCAAGTAGACTACACTGAGAAACAGATTTATCAGATTTGTGTTTTTGATTTTGATGATTGATGTTGCCATGGTAACGAAAATTGAAAATTCTTAATTTTTATTAAAAGACACTCCTACAGTTGTTTTCTTACTGCAATCTTGCCACTAAAAGAGACTTAATCAAGGATCATTTTATTATTTTTTGCTTTTGTAAAGTTTTTAGTTCCATCTGCGACTTTTCTCTTCCTTTATTATAAGAATAAACCAATAGAGCCACAGTCTCGACAGAGACTTCTTGGTGTGATAATGCTAGCTCGAGTTCCTTTTTAAAATCAAAACAAAAATATGCCCCGCTGAATTAAAGTTGATAAAGTTTTAGATTCGTTCGACATTTCATGAACCGATTTCCTACACCTTTGCGACCCTGTCATCTCTGAAGAGGTTTTCAATTGATAATAAATTTAAAACATTGTTTGTGCATGAGAAGTTTTAATATTAGTGACGTCTTTAATTATTTGAGTTTTAATTATATAAAGATCCTCATATAATCCTAATTTGAATTTCAGGTTAAAAGAATATCTTTCAGCAACCTTTGTGATCATATAATAAATCCAAAAGAAATTTAAATTAATAATGTGGAAACGCTAGTCTTCATCAGAAAAAAAAATTAGTGACGTCTTTAATTACTAATATTTATATAAATACATAACTCCTACTGCCACTGAAGTGATAATTTTCAAGTGTTCTCTTTACTAGTAACTATTACACATTTCTTCTTCACCCTGTTGTATAAAAACGTGTTGTTGGCAACAAGACATGATGAACTAGACAATAATCATTTAAGTACAAGGGCTTCAAGTTATGACAACATGTAAGTATGACACACTCCGCAACCAGCTATAATTTACGAAACAGAATCAAACTTTGACAAGATCTGTTTTCTTGATCAAAATTATGAAAAATGTGACTAAATTTCATTGAGATGGTGGTCATCTGAAAGGGCCCCGCTTTCAACTATGAACATGGTTATGTAAGGTAGTTAAAAGGGACTTTGGCCTTGATCCTAGACCTTAAAAATTTCGTTCAAGGTCACTGCACATCCATTGACCAGTGGCACTCTGTGAAAGAAATGTGAGCCACATTAGACCAAGGGGGGAAAGATATGCTCCGGACAAGAATTTTCATATATTTCTGCTATGACCTTAACATTTGACCTAGAAACATGTTCAAGATCACTGCACCTTTTACCCAAAGATACTCTGTGGGTAAAAATGAGCCAGAGTCAAAGGAGAGGGATACAAATGAAATAACCCTTAAGACACATTTTTTTTTCAATATTTCTATAATTTTGCATAGCGCTACACAAAATTTTAGGTATGTTCGCTGCTCCGCCTTAACGTCAAAATCCATTTTGTCGTCGTTATCAGATTCTTATACTCCAGGCAAGAAATCTCGGATGGATGGACAGACCGACTGATCAATCTTAGGTGTCCGCAGAGCGGGGCTCTAATAATTCTAAAAAGGAAGAATTTCGCATCTATTTTATTTGGGGTAGTGGTTATTTGAAATTCTACTTTTTCCTACATATATGTGTATTACTAGTATTACCTGTTACATGTAAAATGCAAGACGAACAGGAGACAATTCAAACAGAAAAAATAGGTATAGGAAGAATTAATGCAGACTTTTTTCAATATGTGAGTCAATTCTACATCTCAATGAATTCATTTTTCATCAGAAAAATTACACCTGTGGTCATTACAGAGTCTTTTTGATTCGCGTTGTCAAAAACTAGATCATGACATAAAAGATTTACCGAAATTATGTCGTAATACACTGTGTTTTAACAACAAGGAAACGTAGGAAAACGGATTGAAAATATTCATACAATAGGTATAGAACAACAGGAATTAACAAGATGTGTTTGTGAAACACTATGCGCCCGGCGGCAACAAAGTTCAAGAAAGTTATTTTAAGGATATAGATCACAGTCAAGGTCACAAGGTTATTGGCTTTGTCATTTGAAAGAACAAATAGTGGAGTATGCATACTGATACTAATTATGAAGTCTCTGTCTCCTACAGTTAAAAGAAGGATATGGAGATAACGAACGGTATTCAATCTCAAAGTCCATTAAACAATATACAAAATAAGAACAGAGCAAACACGGAAACATCAGAGGTGGGATCAGGTGCCATGGAGGAGTGAGCATCCTCTGCCGACCGGTCACACCCGCCGTGTGCTCCTTGTCATGATCAGAAAATAACGGAAAAAATCCGTCGTCAATTCAGTGTATAAATAATGGACTAACAATTGGTATGAAAAACGTCAGTCAGCATTTGACTCAATGATAAATTGTATTTGCTGACAAGGTCATTGTATCGACCATAGAACTTACGAAATGATGACCTTAAACGAGACTGTTGATATTCTTGTTTCATCAACTTGCTTGTCAATAATTTACCTCGTTTAAGAAATTGTTCATACGTAGAGCATGCTCTTGCGTATCGAATCAACTGAGATATATATACTCCGTATGCAGGTAATGAATGTATATTGTTGCATAAGTAAGGGAAGTTGACGATAGAAAAGTTGAAGTCATCACGTTTATCATATAGCTTGGTTGTTAGATTACCATTAGTGTCTTTTTCAAGTAAAATATCCAAGTATGAAGCAGAAGTGTAGGACTCTGTGGTATCTTTTATCTCAAGCTCACCAGGATATATCGTATCGACATAGGAATGGAAATCACCATTATTAATTGACAATACGTCGTCCATATATCTATATGTCGAGTTGAAGGCCACTTCAGGTGTTTTCTTCTTTTCACGCATAAGATTTTGCATAAATTCTGCTTCTTATGAATATAAAAGTAAGTCTGCTAATAACGGAGCGTAATTTGTACCCATGGGAATTCCAATAGATTGTTTGAATACCTAAAAAAATGGCAAAAGTTCGCAAAAGCTATTTTTAGCATTAAGGTCACAGTCAAGGTCACAAGGTCATTGACTTTGGTGTCAATTGAAAGTGCTTAATCAGTGGAGTATGCAAACAAAATGTAAAGTTTCTATCTCTTATGGCGAAGGTTAAAGTTGACAATAAACAGACAAACAGAAAAAAAAACATACGTCCCGAATCTATAGTTTCGGGCTCATAGAAAAGAGTAATCGTTGACATCCCTTAACAAAAAACCCGTCTCTGTCTACTGGTTTGTACATAAATTTATAACAAAGGAAGAAAACAATTGTTAGTTAATGTACATTTCAGAATATTTCAATCACAGACGCCACCACTCGTTGGAAAGGGGTTACAAATTTAGACCTGAACTCTGCATTAATGGCCTTTTAGCATTGAGGGTTCTTAAGCCCAACTCTACCAAAGGCTCAAGTGAGCTTTTCTGATCGGAATAAGAAATGGATAACTGGGTGGATTTTTTAACAATCTTTTTGAGAACCACTGGGTAAGAAAGAATTCCAACGAGTGGTGGCGTCTGTGATTGAAATATTCTGAAATGTACATTAACAAACAATAGTTTTCTTCCTTTGTTATAAATTTATGTACAAACCAGTAGACAGAGACGGGTTTTTTGTTAAGGGATGTCAACGATTACTCTTTTCTATGAGCCCGAAACTATAGATTCGGGACGTATAATGTTTGTTTTTTTCTGTTTGTCTGTTTATTGTCAACTTTAACCTTCGCCATAAGGCCACTGGGTAAGAAAGAATTCAAATTATGTCAAAACTTTCTGATATTGTGAAGATTCAAGTTTGTTCTAAGATTTCATGACCCCCGGGGTAGGTTGAAACCACAATGGGGATCAATAATTTACATCTCGGGGGTTCATCACAAAATTGTTAGTATCGATCCAAAGGAAGGTTTTGTCACAAGGAATACACTTAAGAAATATGAACGCTGGGGTATTTGATCAAGATGTCCTTGAATTGGTCTGCTTCAAAGAATACTGAGTATTTTTATATTTGATCAAAAGTAAATTGAAATTATTAGGTAGTTAATTACATGGACTTCATGACAATTGCAATAAGACGGTAATGGATATGCAAAACCAGAAGTCTCTGTCGAGACTGAAGCTCTACTGGTTTGTACTTATAGCAAAGGAAGAGAAAAGTACTTAAGCAGTTGTGAATTGAAACTTTACCACTGCAATAAATAGAATAATGATCCTTGATTAGGTCTCTTTATGTTCTTAGTGAAGTCTACTTGCATGTCACATAATATTATAATCAGACTAAAACTGCATTATTTGGAGTAGCATTTTGAGAGTATTTAACAGAAGTTTCTATTTTTAGTAACCAAAGCAAAAATGTTCATCGAAGTCAAAAACCGATATATAGAATTGTGTATCTTAGTTTAGTATTATTGAAATCAGACCAAAACTGTACTTCTGTAGGAGACGTAGCATTTTGAAAGAATTTCACAGAAATTTCTATTTTTAGTAACAACGGCAGCACTGTTCATCGAAATCCAAAACTGATAAAAAAAATAATGTATCTTAGTGTAGTCTACTTGTGTACCAAGTTATATTGAAATTAGATCAAAATTGTAGGAGGAGTAGCATTTTGAAAGAATTTCACAGAAATTTCTATTTTCAGTAACAACGACAACACCGTTCATTGAAATCCAAATCCGACACACAGAATTATGTATCTTAGTGTAGTCTACTTGTGTGCCAAGTAACATTGAAATTAGACCAAAACTGTAGGAGACGTAGCATTTTGAAAGAATTTCACAGAAATTTCTATTTTTAGTAACAACGGCAGCACTGTTCATAATCCAAAACTGATAAATAGAATAATGTATCTTAGTGAAGTCTACTTGTGTGCCAAGTTATATTGAAATCAGACCATAATTGTAGGAGACGTAGCATTTTTTAAAATTGTTTACAGAAAGAATTTCACAAAAATTTCTATTTTTAGTAACTACAGCAACACCGTTCATCGAAATCCAAAACCGATACAAAGAATTATGTATCTTTGTGTTATCTAATTGTGTGCCAAGTTATATTGAAATCAGACCAAAACTGTAGGAGAAGTAGCATTTTTTAAAATTGTTTACAGACAGACAGACAGACAGACGGACGGACGCTGGATGCATTACTATCGCATAAGCTCTTCTGGTCTCTGACCAGTAGAACTAAAAATCGGTATCCTGTATATTTAATGGTTACTTGCAAAGACATAAACTGAAGATGTTGCGAGAAATAAATTTAAATTAATAACTTATATTTACATGTATTGTAACAACTAATTAATTAACTTGAAATTCGTTCTTTTTTTTCTATTTTCCACCAGACTCGAATTATCCCGTATTTTAAGGTATTTCTTTATTTTGAAAATCCCTATTCATCCTCTTCAATACATTTTTCTATAATATTTGAATTATGACTTTCAAAGGTTTAACTCCCCTCCATCAAGCTGCTCTAGATGGGAACGTCATGGCTGTCCGATTACTGATAGAACACGGAGCCGACATAAACAAACAGGATGCGGACTCCTGGACACCTCTCCATGCAGCGTGTGCGGAAGGTCACTCTCAAATTATAAGGTATTGCGGCTTCCAATACGGACACCATATTTCTGTTCATACAACAAAGTCTCCCATGCAAAGTGTTCGTCACTTTTTGCTCACCCAAGCCAAAAGCTCAAGTTAAGGGGGTTCAAGTTTTTCAAATGGGTAGCCATTTCCTCTTCCAAGGGTAGATAATTACAAATAATCTTCTTAAGAAGCACTGAGCCAAAAAGGATGAAATTCATGTCAGGTGGTATGGATTCAATTTATTACCCCTGGTGTAAGTGAGAAGCAACTTTTGACAATCAAAGTTTTACAAAGGAATATATGTGAACAAGATGTGTTGGTGAAACACTATGCGCCCGGCGGCAACAAAGTTACAAAAATCTATTTTTAGCATATAGGTCACAAGGTAATTGGTATTAATGTTATTTGAAAGAACTTAGTAGTGGAGTATGCATACCAAATATGAAGTGTATATCTCCTATGGTTCAAAATTTATGGCAAAAGTTCGAAAATAGCTATTTCTAGCATTAATGTCACAGTCAAGGTCACAAGGTCAATGCCTTCGGTGTCATTTGTATGAGCTGTATAAGTGAAGTATGCATACCAAATATGAAGTCTCTATCTCCTATGCTTCGAAAGTTATGGCAAAAGTTTGAAAAGGCTATTTTTAGCATTTAGGTCACAGTCAAGGTCACAAGGTCATTGACCTTGGTGTCTTTTAAAAGAACTTTATTAGTGGAGTATGCCTACCAAATATGAAGTATCTATATCTCAATGTTCAAAAGTTATGGCGAAGGTTCAAGTTTTCAGCAGACAAACAGATAAACAGACAAGACAAAAATAATATACGCCTCGGATCTATCGATTTGGGCGCATAAAAATCTTCTCCTCAAGAGCATCCATGTCACGAATAGTCATATTTATATGAAAGATGCCTCAGGTAGTGAAGATTCAAAATCGCGGGGGTAGGGTTGGGCTGCAATAGACGATGAAAATTTAACAAAAGAGTTTTATTTAGAAAAAAATCTTTTAAATTGATTGATCATACATAAACATGTACATATGAAAGCATCCTTTCATTAAAAAATTAAGTGACCTGTGGGGGAAGGTTGGGGCCACAATGGATGATTAAAATTTTACATTTGAGTATATAGGAGATATCTTCTTCTCAAGAACAGCAAAGCCATAATTGCTTTTCTATCTGCTAGTATTCGGAAGTATCCTCGGGTAAATTATAATCTGTTCAAATCAAATCAAATTTGGTATTACAATGAAAGATCAAACGGATTGGAAAAACACAGTAGGAGCCTTATTAAGTGTAGATTAAGGGCCCAGGTGCCTCTTGTTACTTATTCATTCTAGATTGATATGAACATTTGTGTATTATTTGAGAGAAAGTACATCAATTTATAGGATTATGTTAATAATTATGTCCTGGATATTGTTGCGTCAGGTCGTATTTGTCTCTTTCTTAAAGCATTATTTTTACCATTTGAATCAATAATACTAACCTTTGCAGCTATTCTTTACTTCACTCAATTTATTTTGTTTATTTTGGTAAAAATAAAAAATACGTATGCATTTTTAAAGATGATTGAAAAACACTGCCAACTTCTGGAGGTTTCAATTTGTATATAAACACGTATACTAAATTTATTATTAATCATGAAGTGATAAAAAAAAGTTATGAAACTTGGTTTTTTAGAACTTCATATCTTGAATGAAAAAAAAATGCAATTTAATTTGAACCGTTGACCTCACAGTTAACACTTTAAACCTCTTTCTAAACTTTGTTAGAATTTTTTGAATTTAATCATTTTATGCAACTTTTTTGATCAGTGCATATTTCGAAATGTTAAAAAATATGTTCTATAACAAAAATGATTAATTTGGCTTTAATATATCTGCTACGAATAGGATTATAAGTCTTGTTAGAGTCATGTAGAAAAGTTATAAAGGTTTTGATTTTTTTTTATTTATACAAAATTACAGGCTTACATCATCACCGTAAATTTTGCTGATAATACATGTACAAAAATCAGATGTTTATCATATCCCGTGCGTTTTACAGATTGCTTCTACAGCACGGTGCGGACAGAAATATTTTAACAGAAGATAACGAGCGCCCCCTGGATTTGGTAGAACCTACAGACTTCGAAGCTGTGAGTGCCATATTGTCACCCTTAGAGAACCAGCAACAATCATGTGATGCAAACAGCGGCGAGGAATCGGACGACGAAGAAAAGGGTCCCCAACGTTAAAGATTCTTCATGACTTTAGACTGATTCATGTTACAATTATCTTTTTTTATCGTAGATGTACACTTTATTGAACTTATCTTACAATGAAATAAAAAGTGCAGCTATTATGTTTACAATTTGTATAATGTGATTATGAATTTTTCAATGGTTAAAGAAAAAGAACTCGTTCTGAAATAACTTGAAAACATTATCGCCCTTTCGACACTCTATACATTTATGTTAGAAAATGTGAAGGAGACTAAAACTTGCAGTGACATTGAATCAACTCGGCATTCAAATATGTGGACTATCGACGTTTAATCAATGAACAATCATTTAATACAGAAAAAATACCATCTCTTATTGGGGAAACGCATGTAAAACAAAAAAAAATACCCAAGTGTACAACAAAAATGAATGAAAGGTAATGAAAATGGAAGGTATATGTAATAGTTATTGTATATTTATTATGGTGTATCCTGAGTTATTTGGACGAAGGGCGGTGACGAGTGCGAAGCACGAGTCTCCGCCCTTCGTCCAAATCAATCAGGATACACCATAATAAATATTCAATAACTTTCTTGTATCATGGCCAATCAAACGTCATGTCACAGATTTTCAGCATGATTTTTAATTACACCAATAGAAAATATAGTTTTTGTCAGGTGACCGCATGGATAATCTCTCCTTCCTGTCAGTATTTTTAATAAACATTTTACGTGCGTGTGTTCATGAGAAAGGACGTCGGATTGCAGCATCCCCCCCCCCCCTCCCGGATTTCCTTGTCAACTGTTTTGGAGGCCCCCTTTCTTTTAAATGTAGCTACGGACTTAAAGTGGCCGAGTTGTGATTCTGTGCATGAGTGCTGGGGGCACCGACCTGGAGCCTCCCCCTTTCAAAAATTGCTGGATATCGATCCGCCCCTGGATTGTTAATGAAATTCTCAAGAAAACCTTTGAATATCAAAGAAGAAAAATTCGAAGTTGAAGAAGGTAAATTCAAGTGTAAATTGAAAATCAAGAAAAAAAATACCCGTTGATCATTTGACATATTCGAGAGCTGTCGTACTGATGAAAACGCTGTGTCAGGGTCAATTACTCTTCATCTGTGGATGCAGTACAGCTTAAGCCCTATATTACAATAGATGGGATATTTTAATATACGGTATTTCTGTCTGGAATTCATGTCAAGAATTTGATTTCTAGTTACTGTGGATTGAATATTTGAAGAGATCCGTAAAATCATTCTAGTTCTCTTAGGGAAATATACGTACTGTAATTTATGTGAAAGACTTTTATTTCACTTGCAGAAATTTTGCATTTGTACATGTATATTACAAAGCCCATTCATTCTGTAATTCAGATTCAATATACATGTAAATTAAAATGATGAAATCGCCTTGGTGTTCAATAATTTATTTACACGGCACAGTTTGGGCTGGCTCCGCCCATCGGTGTATCTCCAGTTATTGTACACTTGACTTCAAAGGAAAAACACCGCAGCCATGATACAATTTACAATACTTGCATCGATAGCTTTCTTTGGCCCTTTTCACAAAATCTCTAACGACTATGACGAAAATTTTATATTTTCGAAATTTTTTGTTAAATATATTTTCTTCTGTAATATTTTTTACTAAGTAACTTAAATTAATAGAAATAGATTTTTGATGTCCTACTACAGCTTAGATACATGTTGAGGAATGGGTCGGGGAAATTTTCATCTAAGTCGTAAGATTTTTTAGGTCACCTGAGTAAACTCAGGTGACCTACTGCTATCTGTTTCCGTCCGTCGTCGTGCGTTGTCCGTTAACATTTGAACATTTTCAGCTTCTTCTCTGCAACCACTGAACCAATTTCAACCAAATTTGGCACAAAGCATTTATGGTTGAAGGGGAACAAAAATTGTGAATTTCATGATCGCTGCCCCCCTGGGGCCTGAGGGGTGGGGCCAAAACCACTAAAATTAATGCAATCTTTAAAAATCTTCTTCTTTACTCCTGGACATCAAGCAGTCAAACTGTTTGCATTATTGTAACAAGCATAGAGTCCTCTACCAAAATTGTGAAATTCATGGCCCTGGGGTCAGGGGTTCTAGTGCTAGGGCGGGGCTAAATAAGTATATAGTGAAAATGCATTATTTCTTTGAAAATCTTCTTCTCTGCTCCTGGGTATTAAATAAACCAACTAAGTACATAGTTATGATGAGCAAGAGTGCCTCTACCAAAATTGTGAATTTTATGGCCCCAGGGTCAGGGGTTCTTGTTTTAGGGTGGGACTCTAATGATTGCATGATTTCTTTGAACATCTTATCCTTTGCTCCTGGTTAATATGCTAATAATCTAATTATATATTTAAGGCCAGGATTTATTTTATTTTCATTTTTACAAACCCTCCGCTCAAGGTTTTGAATTTTCAGAAAAAAATAAAACAATATTTTCTTTCCGATGTCAAATTTGAGTTGGGATCGAGATTTCAAATTTACGAACTGGCACTTCCGGTTTTACGATGAAACGGCGGGTAAAACCGGAAATAAAGCTAGATCTGAGAAGATAGCTTGGTTTAGTGTAAAATTCATCGATACGAGTGCCATTCAAAACGTTTCACCCGTTCAAAGGACAAATAAAATGCTGACGACTTTGTTGCACAATGACATGCTGGTGAGATAATTATATATTCGTTTCAAAAGTATCTGTCTGTAAATTATTTTCCTCCCCCAGGTTTTAAACTGCCCGTGGTAGCTATTGCATATTGCCAGCGACATTGTTTAGGTCTCTGTTATAGCTTACAGTCTAAGCATCATTCTTCAGAAAAGGGTTGCTTATGCATCAGATGTAATGAATAAAACTATGGGAGAAGTTAAGTCCATTTGAGGAAGAAATAAACAATAACCTGAAGAAATAAAAAAAAAATCAACTATTAAAAGGCAAGAATATACAAATATATACAGGCATGTAGTATCATTTGTATCAGCCAGAAAAATTATTTTACACTTAATTGAAAAAATGTTCACCCTACTCCCCAATACTCCCTGTCTGTTTTATGATAGGAATTATAATTTTAGGCATCAAGTAAATTTTAGAACAATGTCTACACATTCACCTAACACATATTAAAAAAATGAAGATATATTGAAAGACTTTTAAAGAATTGATTTTTTAAAATATATTTTGACCAACATCACAAAATTTATATAACTGGCCCAAACTGGCAGATGATGAAATAAGCAATTAAATGTTCTACTTTCCTATTTGTAAGCATTATGTGTCCAGTGGTAAGGAGCCTATTAGAATAGCATAAAAAAAGAATGTACAAATGTTAATAATTGATTTATCAAAAAAAAAAATTTTTTCCTTCTCCTTCGGGACTTTTTTTATTCTCATTTCATAACTAAACCTAAACATAAAAAAATGCTGGCCTTATAATGAAGAAAGGGGCCTCTTTCAAAATAGATAATTTCAGGGCCGCTGGGTCAGGGGTACCAGGGGGGTACTTTGACTAAAATAAATTAATGCTTTGAAATCTGCCCTTTGATAAGCAATGGTGCCTCTTTCAAAATTTGTGAATTTCATGGCTTTTGGATTAAAACACGAACCAAATACAATCGCTGGAAAGTTGTTACATGATACTCAGGTGACCTATAAGGCCCGTGGGCCTCTTGTTTAAGAAAAGGGCCACTGGTTTGTCTATCCCTATTTTTCTTAACTAGAGAGTTGCAGTTCTGCAACTATTTTGAGGCCTACCAAAATAAAACTGCAGAACTTTTAACTAGACCAGGAATTATATGAGAGATTTGTATTACATTTATTAACTATGATCCAAAAATTTGACAAAAGATTTAACATCAGCCATTGATATTAGTGAGAAAATGTTTGACTGAGTTGGGAAAGAGTAAGAGATGGGTAGAATTTTGGGTCATTTTCTTGATATTCCATAAGCTGAATTTTATATTTCACCTGAGGGAATAGTAGAAAAGTTTAATGGGGTGGCGCGGGGTGGAATGCACCTGTCCTATCCAAAATTCAAAGAAATAAATCGCATCAAAAACCCGAAAAAACTAAGTACAAATCGCTCGCGTGGCACAATGGTCCGAGTTTTTGCTCTAGAGTCGCGAAGTAAGGAGTTGAACCAAACGTGTCAGTTTGAATCTTGCTGTGGGCCGTAGAAACCGGTCCTTCAGATGTAGCTTTTTAAATCGAGGACTCATGTCGCTGGCACGAAAAAGATTCTTCATCATAAATTAGTGCCAAATACAGAAACCAAGATCTGGCAAGTGGCGACATCTCAAGGTATAGATAATTTTCTCGAAGGGGCGTAAACAATAAATTTTGAAGGAATAAACATTGATACTATTCATGGGTCCATAAGGCATAGGTAAAATATGTGGAGATGACGAACAGTATTCAAGCTCAAAACAAAACTAGGGGCAGAGTAAGTTAATGAGTTACACGGACTTCCAAAACATGGGCATCCCCTGCCGACCGGTAACACCCGCCGTGTGCTCCTTGTCATGATTGAGAAATAACGGGAAAATCCGTCGACAATCCAGTGCGTAAATAATAGCCTTACAATAAGTATGAAAAACATAAGTCAGTATTCGACTAAATGATGATAATATTAAACAAAAATGAATATTCTTTTAACAAAATTATTTGAGTGGATTCATTAGTAAGCATGTTAAATTTTTCGAAAAAGAAGTAATGTACAGTTGGGCATTCAGTGTAATGATGCTAAGAGTATCGCTCGCTTTGGGCAGTAGTAAGGGCTTTTGAGAATCAGAGTAAGGAGTTGATCAGGCCTGGGGGCCATAAAAGTTAGACAAGCTCACTTTTGATCTCGGTCTCACTTTTACCAAAGGAACATATAGTGAAAAAGTGAGACTGAGATCAAAAGTGAGCTCGTCTAGGTTTATATGGCCCCCAGGCCCGAAAGTCGCAGTATTGAATCTCACTGCGGGACGTAGAGACCGATTCTTCTGATTAGACCTTGTAGACCGAGGTCCCCTGTCTCAATACGTGCTGGCACGATAAAGAATCCCAATTGCTTTAGGCTGGAATTGCAGATTACAGTTCTAAATTTGCAGTCCTCCAGCGGCTGTATCTTAATAAGAGTTAAACATTCTCGAAATTAAGGTAATTGCTGTATCTTTAAAGCTTAACTTATAAGTAAAAGGACCAATAGTCCTTGCGAATTCTATTTCCAAGCAGTGGTTGCAGGTCAAGTAATTGGCTCCAGGGACAAGGAAAAGTTCAGAATAGATTCCAACCAGTTTTTCTTCAGATGATGTAAAATTGCAATGAAATATTGAAATATTATTTAAGCTCAAATTAAAGTCCATTCAAACTATACAAATCAGGAGCAGAGAAAACACGGACTTCTAAAACATCAGAGAGGTAATCAAGTGCCATGAAGAAGTAAGCATCCCCTTGTCAACCGATCACATTCCCTGTGCTCCTTGCAATGATTTGTAAAAAGTCCATCCATATACTAGTATGTATGAAAGAAAGATTCTGAAAAGAAAGCATCAGTTTATTAGTTGTATAAGTCGGTACATTTATTTCAATACAGATCATGCGCCGTCTAGCGCAGGATGAGAGGTTAGGTGCCCTTAGCATGCTACAGGTGGACACAACACAGGTCGCGGTGGCAAGGACAATGAATGTTTTCCCAGTTATCAGCAGATTATGGACCAGACATCGTGCTACAGAAGCTGTTCATGATTAACCACGATCCGGTCGACCAAGGGCAACAACTCATGCTCGGGACAGATTCATTCGCACCATTGCCTAGAGAAATCGTCTGGTAACAGCAAATCAAATTATGTTTCAACTTTAAAGTGACACGGACTTGGTAGTTAGTGGCCAGACTATCAAGAATCATTTGCACAGATTTCACTTACACGTCCGTTATCCTCGTGTCATTCCCTGTTTGAAGGATCGTCACATTAGGCCGGTAATGGTGTCGTCAACGCTGGGATAATCGACCATTTCGTTAACATCATTAGACATGATGGGCGTGGATCTGTAACGGCGTGTCTAGCCAACCGGAGGGGTTTTACCCGCTACTGAATCTGTTTCATAATGGTGGTAAATTTGTTGTTGGAGAATCTGTCCTTTTTGATTGTGCACAGGGTTTCGAATAAATTGACAAATTTTTTCTCAATGCTTTTCTGTTATTTTTTTTTTCTTTATGGCCTCTGTTTCCTTCCTGACCGTTTAAACTGAATTTCATTGTCCTTGTAAATTCAAAATACCCCTATTTTTTAAATACCGGTAGTTTATTAGGAATACTACGGCTTTTTTTGTGGGAGAACGCTTTGAGGAAACCAGATTTGCTCTTTTAAGCAAATTACAACAGTTAAAATATACCTGTTCAAACTGATGCAGCTTCTTCCATATCATGTTAAACTTACTTGGTCACAAATGTTGCCACTACATACGTACAGAGACATATTAAAAATTGCTGCCAGAGAAAGGGACCGTGAACAATGCAGTAGGCTGCATGTAAGGTATACAGTAACTCCATGTAGGTTTGATTTTAGGAGGAGCTTATACAAAACATCCAGATCTCATTAGAAAATAAGTGTAATAAGGCTATTGATTATAAATGCACCATTGAGAGCAAAATAAATTAAATGTTATTGTCTGTAATATGTTTAATTAAATTAAAGCCATAACATTTATATTGAGTAAATTAATGCTCTTACGTTTGGTTTTGGTTCATTTTATTCATTATTAGCAAATTTTACAGGAAGACCATGTTAATTGTATAGTAAATACTAGAACAAGTGTTGGTAGATAAGTCAAATTGTGGACATTTAATCCACAAAAGTTTTCATCGTATAATATGGGGGCATTTTCATAAAATGCTGTTAGAAGTACACTTGTTCTCGGTATATCCTCTTCCCTTACAGTTTTCTGCAATAAAAAGAATATTCCTTCAGCCAGACATGTCGCATGCTGCAGATATGTGACAGGTAGTATATCTTTCAACATAGGAACTAGATAATATATCAGGAAAGACTTGATTTCTGATGCCTTCCATTTGTGGAAAGTAATTTTGACCTTTCTTGGTATTCTTGAGAATAAATAAGGCGGTTGGACTGCCTTCAATCTTTTGTCGACCTGGTTTGTCATACATGTATGTCCAATGAAATACTTTTTTGAAGTATTTAGGGTCCAACTATACCATAACGTCACGAGTTTCTTTGTTACCCCCAAGAAGGACACATTGCATGTTGTCGATTGCGATATTAGTGTTGATCTCAAATGCAAAAAGGCAGCTAAATAATACAGCCCGACCATTAAATCCCATGACTGATCTTCCTTCTTTTTCTGCCTGTTCAGCAGCCCTTAGACAGTCCTCAATAGAACGAACATGCTGTGGATCATCTCTTAAAGGGCAACATTTACAGTGTCTTTTTCGATCCTGATTTAACTTTATTTCAAGGTTCTACACAGTAAACACATCCATATTGTCCATTTTGTGTTGTCATGTTCAAAACATAAGATCTTTCTTGCAAGTCCATTGTTTCCATGATTTATGTACACTTTACATGAATTTCATCTCCCTCATCTGTTATATTGATTCGATTTGTTTCTAAGAATGCTAAATTTTTAACAAATGGTGTTAAGAAGGAATTCATCAAAGGTTTTGAGTGACCTTGCCAAATCCCCCACAGAAATCGTTCAGCAGATGGAAGCTCATTAAAGGTTAAGAAAACGGGCTATACAGATATATTTGTTGATTTAAACAGAGGTATTCCATCCGTATTGAATGTTAGGGTATTGTTGGAATCAACAAGAATTTTTAACCTGAAAAAAAATCTTCTTTCCTGCTCCTTCCCTTACATATCTGCAACCAGGTGTTCTGTATGTCTTCAAATCTCATCAGTAAACAAAGCTCCACATTTTTCACAAAACTCACGATAAGTCAGAGAAAGTTCTCCACCAAATCAACATTTCTTTTTTAAATCAAGAACATTTGTTTCATAAATATTTTCAACTGGTAAATGATTTTTTTATTAGTTGCAATGTGCTGAGGCGTATGCACAGATGGATAAAATGTGCTGTAAATGACTGATTGGGGCTTCTGTAATTTCAGCAGAAGGTGTTAAACGTACAATGGAGGGGGGAAATCTTGATATATCACATGTCTCTTGATGTTCATCTTCTGACATGCTGTCTTCGGTTGAGTCTGAAGACTGCAGTTTCAAAATCTGACTTTGAGGATGAAGCTTGTGCATTATTCAGTTTTAAGATTTTGTTGTTCACTTGGACCTGGTTCAGCCTCCTTTTCATTAGATAGAATGTTCTATCATTAAAATGATATTGTCCTACGGACCCGGTTTAACGATAGAATTCGTTCCGTGTATTCGTAATGAAGCAAAAAAAAAAAAAACACGGGCGATAACTCGCATAGTGCATGTACTAGGAACAATCTAGAGAGTTCCGAATGTAAACATGGCAGGATTTGAATCGAGAGAAAAACGTTGAGAAAATTAATTGGATTTTCTTATTTATATGGATTATTTTTTGGGGATAAAAGGCATAAGCAATCTCAAAAAGGTTTGTTTTGATTATTTGGATAGTTATTTCCAGTGCAAATCATTTTATATTCTTCAAAATCGTTTCGGAGCGGATCCGCTCCGATTTGCTACATTGGAAGTATATGGGACGTATTCTAACTGTGGTGAGGACTTGTACCGAGACACAGTTAGATTATTCTAACTACCTTTTCATGAACTAAAGCTTTGGTAACAGTCACATCAGCTCTTTCAATTTGAAGTGTACAAACCAGACTACGACATAATTGTGTATTAAACAACGACCTTTTTAGATGCAATTTAATATCAAGTCCCTTGTGCACGTGCGGTAAAGTTGAGGACACATATCATTATTTTTTCGTATGTCCAAAGTATGTGAACGCCAGAAATGAATTTTTAAATAAATTTTTACAATTTGACAAAATCCAAGCGGCAAACTTAATCTTTGCCATAACTTTTAAACGAAGAAAGATAGAGACTAAATATTTGGCATGTGTACACCACAAATTAATTCCTTTCACATGACACCAAGGTCAATGACCTTGTGACCTTAAATGTGTCCTATATGCTAAAAATAGCTTTTTAGAACCTTCATCATAACTATTGAACCATGAGAGATAGAGACTTCATATTTGGTTTTCCTACTTCACTACTCAAGTTCTTTCAAATGATACTAAGATCACACCGTCTGACCTTGACTGTGACCTATATGCTAAAAATATGTTTTTCTAACTTTTTTGCCGCCGGGCGCATAGTGTTTCACAAATACATCTTGTTTTTTAAAAATTCGTCATGTTGCAGATTTTATTGAAAAAAAAAATGAAATATGTCAGAAAGGACAGTGTGTTAACATTATTATTATTATTATTATACAAAATTTATAGAGCGCCTTATATAATAAAAACAACTACTCTAAAGCGCCGTACAACATAGTTAAAAATACATTTAATAATACAAAGTCAAGAATAAAAATTTTGTTGAATAGCATAAGAAAATAAAATTTAGTATTGATAACCGTTATAAAAATAAAAAAATATTTTAAAAAAATGATGATTAAACGAAATCAAAACACGAGAAGAAAAAACTGAATACGTTAGAGCATAATAAATATCAGAAGATTAAAAATAACCAAATGAGTCAGAGATCTTTAAACATAAATAAATAAATAGAAACAGTCTATTTTGACACATAAAGATAAAAATTTAACCGAATGCTTCCCTAAAAAGATGAGTTTTAAGATGTTTTTAAAAGTGTTCAAAGATGGGCATAAAATCAGATGTGGAGGTAAATAGTTCCAGATGGATGCAGCGGCCACGTCAAAACGTCTATTCCCATAGGTTGATGTTCGACAGTATGGTCTTTGCAGTGACAGCTTGTTTGCAGATCTAAGGGAACGACCAGGTTGATATACAGTGATGAGCTCTGCAATATACATGTATACTGGTGTTATGTTGTTAATTACTTTGTAAGTATAAATAAAAATTTTGTATTGGATGCGTTTTTCAATTGGAAGCCAGCGAAGGGAAACAAGGATCGGAGTAATGTGCTCCCTCTTCCTGGTACGAGTAATAATGCGTGCTGCTGTGTTCTGTATTCTTTGTAATTTGGCTATTTCGGTTGTATTTATGCCATAGAGGAGAGCGTTGGCATAGTCGAGCCTAGATGTCACAAGAGAACAGACCAGGGTCTTGCAGGCTTCTTCTGTAACCAATGGACGTATTCTCCCAATGTTCCTGGGCTGGTAATAGCATGCACGAGACATGGGGGAAATATGCATTTGCATGCTAAGAGACTTATCAAAGCACACCCCGAGGTTCTTTACTAGCAGACTTATTTTTATATTCATATGAAGCAGAATTTATGAAAAATCTTATGCGTGAAAAGAAGAAAACACTTCCTGTGGCCTTCAACTCGACATTTAGATATATGGACGACTTATTGTCAATTAATAATGGTAATTTCCATACCTACGTCGATACGATATATCCTGGTGAGCTTGAGATAAAAGATACCACAGAGTCCGACACTTCTGTTTCATACATGGATATTTTAATTGAAAAAGACACTAATGGTAATCTAACAACCAAGCTATATGATAAACGTGATGACTAACTTTTCTATCGTCACCTTCCCTTACTTGTTCAGCAATATACCTTCATCACCTGCATACGGAGTATATATATATATATCTCAGTTGATTCGATACGCAAGAGCATGCTCTACGTATGAACAATTTCTAAAACGAGGTAAATTATTGAAAAGCAAGTTGACGAAACAAGAATATCAGCAGTCTCGTTTAAAGTCATCATTTCGTAAGTTCTATGGTCCATACAATGACCTTGTCAGCAAATACAATTTATCATTGAGTCAAATGCTGACTGACGTTTTTCATACCGATTGTTAGTCCATTATTTTATACACTTAATTGACGACGGATTTTTCCGTTATTTCCTGATCATGACAAGGAGCACACGGAGGGTGTGACCGGTCGGCAGGGGATGCTCACTCCTCCATGGCACTTGATTCCACCTCTGATGTTTCGGGTTTCCGTGTTTGCTCTGCTCTTATTTTGTATTGTTTTATGGACTTTGAAGTTGAATACTGTTCGTTATCTCCATATCCTTCTTATACTGGTCTCCTCTCTCACGGTGGTGTCACTAAAGTTAAGATGGAGACTCTTTGATTTGTTGTTTCGGAGTAAAAACTATAAATTCTGTTTTGTCCTCGTTAAGTTTTAGCATGTTGGAACGCATCCACTGCTTAATTTCTTCCAGGCATGCTTCAAGTCTCAAAGCGGTATTATTCTAGTTGTTCCTGGGTTTAAATTCAAGATAAGCTTGGGTATCATCAATATAACAATGATGGTGTATTATGTTGTTTTTGGAACAGATGTTACCAATAGGTCTGGAAAAAATGGAATATAACCTTGGACCCAACACAGACCCTAAGATGGTAGTCCCTGGAAAAAGAAGATCCAATGGCAATTTTATGCGTCCTTCCTGATAGGTACGACTTGATCCATGCGAGGGCCGAGCCAGATATGCCAAAACCAATTTCTAATCGATTTATCAGAATGGAGTGGTCGATGGCATCAGAAGCTGCAGATAGGTCTAACATAATTAATGCCACACATTAACCAGAATATAAAGCTGCAACAATATCGTGATGGACTCTAAGTAAAGCTGTTTCAGTAGAGTGACAGGAGCGATATGCTGATTGTACATTGTCATGAAGGTAGTTTGACTCTAGGTGATGATCAAGACGTTTAGCAACAACTTTTTTCTAGAATTTTGGAGAGGAAGGAAACACTTTAAGGTTTGAAAGGTGATGATCAAGACGTTTAGCAACAACTTTTTCTAGAATTTTGGAGATGAAGGAAACACTTTAAGGTTTGAGACAGGTCTGTAGTTGTGGTACTCCTCTAGATCTAAGCCGGTTTTCTTGATGAGAGGACGAACAACAGCCTGCTTAAAGGATGATGGAACAACAGACTGATTTAGGGATTGATTTATAATGTCCGTTACCAGAGCAAAGCAACTACTAGTATCAAGGCAAGATTTCAGCAAGAATGTTGGCATGGGAATTCAAGTTCACAGGACTTAGGAGATGCTGACATGATCATGGCACGGATCTCGTCTTGAGATGCAGGTTCAAAAGCATGCAAGTGAACACCAGTAAACTCCATATCATCCTGTAGTGGATCAATGCCTATCTATTGTTCATTTCTTATCTTCTGAATCTTAGCCTGGAAGAATTCTCCGAAGGAGTTGGCCAGCATTTCTTCACATTGATGTGCCGGCAATACAACATCGGACTTGGTTCCTATAAGTCTGTCTGTAAGGCGATACAGTTGTTTCTGATCCTTGCCCGTCTCTACAATTTTGCTTGAATAGTAACTCCTCTTACAGTGAATAGCAAGTTTAGATACCTGGGTACCTCCGTATGGACAGTCAAATCAGTTCTACGCATTTGTCTCTCTGCCTTTCTCCGCTCCCTCTTAGCAGCTCTTAGCTCACTGGTGTGCCATGGACAGTCAGGACGAAAAGTAATCACTTTTGATTGTACAGGTGCAAGAGAATCTAGAATGTTTTGAAATGTTGTATTATACAGATTCAAAGAATTTTCAACCGAATTCAAATATCTTTAACATCTCTGAAACAATTGAACGAATTTCAACTAATTTTAGCATATAGCATCTATGGGTGAAGAGAAATAAAAATTATTAATTCCATGCCCCCTCCCCTACTTTAGGTCTTTGAGGTGGGGCTAAAACCTTCAAAATAAATTCAATTTTTAAAAATCTTCGTATTTACTCCTTGCATGACATCAAACTGTAGGCATGATTGTAATCGGCATTGAGTACTCTACAAAAATTGTAGAACTCATGGCCCTTTGGTCAGGGATTCTGATGTTTGGGGCGAGGATCTAATGATTATATAGTGAAAATGCATGAATTGTTTGGTAATCCCCTCTGCTCCTTGGTATTTAACCAATGAACATTTTCATGACGATGAAGGGTGCCACTTCCTATGTTGAGAATTTAATGGCCCCCTGGACCAGAGAATCTGGTGTATGGGCGGGGCTCTTATGATTAAATCATAGGCGTCGGAACCGGGGGGGGGGAAATTAATGCTTTGAAATATGCTCCTTGTTATTATCAAACATCAGTGTTAAACAAGGGTTTCTTTTCCCTTTGGACTTTGTGGCCCCTTGCTCGGGGGTTCCTGTAGGGTGGGGCACAACTGACTATTGCTGATTATTACTGATTAGTGGACATGCATTTTTTCTTTGTTCTGCTACTTTGTCTGGACATTAAGATATCAATTTAAAGCTAATCCGAGATTCCACCGACTCTAACCTTTGAAAAAGCAGGGTTAGGGTCAGATAAAACATGCTATATACTTTCGATGAGCAATTAATTGTGTCGTTTTCAAAATTGTGAATTCAATGGCCTCTGATTTACGACTAGAACCAAATTCAATTGTCGGAGAGTTGTTACATGATATTTTCAGAAGACCTATAAGCCCCGTGGACCTCTTGTTCAAAATTTCCCGATGCCCAATATCAATCAAGTTTGTCAGTAAAAAAAAGGGGGTGCAGTTGAACTCATTAAGATTTTTATATAAATAAATGTGTCCGGTTATTTTTAAATTTTATTATTCATATCATTTGAATTTACTTGATCTATTTCGAAATACCTAACCAAAAATTGTCTTGTTTTCATTTTACCTTGTAATATTTCCATAAATTGATTAAAATAAGTTTGGATTTTCCGTTTTAAAAAATGATGGTTTCCATGGAGGGAATGTTTACCTCAATATTTGGTGATCAGAAAGGGGGTCATCAAGCTACATATGTAGGTGATCATAATGAGATGAAACGTTTGGCATGTTTGGGGAAAAAACTAAAAACAAACAAACGAAGAAAATAAAAACATAAAACGACAAAAACAAATATATATGTAAAAATCCGTATGTTGCTTTTCTAATAATGATAGCTGTATTCATGACTATTATGACTCCACTGATTTACAGACAACGGATTATTATTGCGGAACAGCTAATTTAGTGTTCTTGAGAATTCAGTGGTTTAATTTACTGAAAATGGAAAGAAGACATGTACTAAAATATTGAAATATGTGCTATGTGCTCGTAACAGGAAATAATCAAGCATCACATTTGTTTACACGATATAAATAGGAGTAATGTGTTATAACAGGATGTTAGTTGGGAGTTTTATGTCTAATTACAGCATGTAATTCACTGTATATAACGTTACTGACATGACCTTCTTCACTTTCTGAAAACGTTTTCCAAAAATATACAATCATTAGGATTAGGACACACATCGTGTTTGTAAGGGCCTGGACAAAATCAAAAGTTTTCTGGTAGGCTTAGTACTACTTAGAAGAGTACCTGTATTGATATAACTCGACTTCTCAGTTTGAATAAAATTAATAAAATGATAGTGTCCTAAATATAAGTTTTAATCAATTAGTTTTATTCATGATTTTTTTTAACGAAACAATACGTTCCACTTATTCTATACAAATGAAAACACTCACTGTAGTACTAATTATGTTCAATTACGTGTATCGATATTTATAGCGTAAGGAATTTCACCGTTTGATTCCGGGTTCTCTTTCCTTGATTGGCCGTTTCGTTTTGGAGATTAGAATAAACACATGCGCAAATGCTCATTTCCGCCTACACATGGTTTTTGTGATTTTCATAATTTTTTTTTTCAATTAGTGGATGTTTCACAATACAGCGTTGAAGATTTAAAACACAGACTAACACAGTTAAAGTGTAGATGAATATGTCATCTCAGGTATATATATGTTCATTTTTTATCACATATAACCTGATTTTCAGTGAACTGTCATTGTTCAATGTTTGATGTTTATGAACTAGTGTATGGGTCATTTATGTCATTATGATTATAATCAACGGTATGATTTTTATGTGTAAATAATTCATTTATATTTTGTGTATTAGGAATTTCAGACTCATTATGAGACGAACGGTACATTTTTTTTTTAATTTTGAACTACTTTTGCAGCTTGAAGTTGAACTTTTTTTTTTCATTCACATATTATTCAATGGTGTACACATGGATGTATTTATCTATTAGTGCAAATAATGTGCATCATATTTCAATTTTTAAAATGGAAGACTTGTTTTACTTGCTTGCTGATTATTTATCAGAATAAACACTTGTTTTGTATGTGTCTCGCACAAAAGACTTGGTGGTCTGTTTACTGTCTGTTGACATTTTCATCTAAGTGGGTCAAAGGAAATTGTTTGATTAAATGAAAAGTATTCCATTTATAACAACATCAGACATTCAGATATAAAATGCCCGCTTAAAATAAAATGTACTCACTTGTAAGATATACAGTAAATTGGAAGCAGAAATGATATGCCTTAAAGCTATTAACTTATCAATTTTTGAAAAATTAGTGAAAGTTGTTCGTTTAACTGAGTTAAAACATAGAGTCTATGGTTATTAAATAAAAGGTAAAAAATTAGAAAGATTGTGTAATGGTTAGGGCACTGAATATGGTGTCTGGATGGTCCAGTAGGTGGAGCACCTGACTATAGTGATGTAGGGGCCCTGGGTTTGATTGATACGTCCATACATTTTCTCCTTTGCTGTTAAAGATTTGTTTGTGTAGACTATATATAATATAGACCCAATTTCTACTCTTTGAACAAGGACTATTTATTAAGGACTGAAGATACAAGACAAAATTGACTTAATTTTAACATTATTATAGTCTTTTCACTGTCAGATTTTGAGATAGGTCACATAGAATTTTTCTACATGAAAACTCTTGTCAACTAATTGCTATTGATCTGTCTGAATGGAATAATTGGTTTTATGAAGTCTTGTTGAAAGTGAACTTAAGTAATCCTGCCACTGGACATTTTACTGTCACACTTGTCTAGTTATATTTCTTTACTTTTGTGGGTTTTACAGAGGCACTGGGTAGAATAGACATGTTTGTCTGCAACCTGGAATCCCTGTACAGCAAGTCTGTAAAACTGGTTTAGTACGAACATGGATATTGTGAATTCAGGGATATAGCGAAGTCATCTTGGATCCCCAGCTATATAGATTTAATGAATTTCTTTTACAGTTATAACAAATTACGGATATTGCAAAGTATTTTCATAGGTCCAAGCAACTTTGTTATAACCTAGTTTTGCTGTATCACTATAGTTAGGTAGAGCTACCCAGGCTGATATCCATGATCCAAAGCATATTAATTTACAATTTTTTTTTTAATTTGAAGGACAGAAATGCTATAGTAGATCAAGAAATTTTACTCAGTGCTACTTTGTAAGTCTTGTTGCACTAAAATGCAAAGTGAAATGACGGCAAGATAATTTTTTGGTATATTTTGTTTTATTTGTTGCTGTTTTTCGAGTGGTTATCTATGTCGCACATAAAAATGTTTTATATATTTGTAAACTGGAGAAAATTTCCTACTTGAATAGCCGAAAAACCGAAATCCGATTTTTTGCACTTAAGGGTGGTTTTTGCTTGACGGTCATCATATACGTGAAGCATTTGCCTTTAATCCGAAATCAGAGATCCATGTTCGTTTGTAATACAAGCAGGATCTCGATAATCGTGCATATTTTAGCACCTCTATGTTGTTTTGTATTAAATCAAAGGTATCTTATAATCAACAAAACACCTCTTGTTTATTTTCGTCGTCCGTTTGGCGAAGGAAGTTGTTGTTATCCTTGACACGGGGTACCATACGGGGTCCAATCCGACGGACTTAAAAAAACTGTTAAAAATAAAATGATCTGAATATTCCTCATAAAAATTGCTCTTATCATTTTTAAATTTTATTGTACAGTAAAATTCTGTGCCATGTAAATATTGTAAATATAGAAAGAGCTGAATTAATTATAATGAAAAGCTGCTGAATTCTTTGATGTAAATTATTGACAAGCAAGTTGATAAAACAAGAATATCAACAGTCTCGTTTAAAGTCATCATTTTGTAAATTCTATGGTCGATAAAATAACTTTGTGAATGTCAGCAAGTACAATTTATCATTGAGACAAATGCTGACTGACGTTTTTCATAATAATTGTAAGTCCATTATTTATACATTGAATTGACGACGAATTTTTCCGTTATTTCCCGACCAAGTCAAGGAACACACGGCGGGCGTGACAGGTCAGCAGGGGATGCTCATTCCTCCATGGCACCTTATCCCACCTCTAATGTTTCGGAGGTCCGTGTTTGCTCTTCTCCTATTTTGTATGATTTTATGGGCTTAGATATTGAATACTTGTCGTTATCTCCAAATCGATCAACATATCCTTCTTTGATGAAAAGACACAATGACCAATTACTTGTTCTGTAATAAACACAGACTGGTGTTAATTGTAAAACAATAAACACAGGAAACTGTGTATTTGAAAGATCTCCATAGGTCTTTGTGGGATAATAGTGTTAATTGTAAAACATCAAAAACACAGGAAACTGTGTGTATTTGAAAGATCTTCATAGATTTTTGTGGGATATCGATATCTTTTTTTTTCAGGGAATGCGTTAAAACTATGAAATCTTCGAGGGCAGGTGTACACCCTTATATGGTTTTTTCCTTTACACGAGATATGACTAATCGCTTATAAATGATGTTTTCCCACCTCCACTAGCACGTGCTGTGGTTGTTGCTTCTTTAACACCAGCACAACTTAATATTTGATTGGCGATAACTGTCCGGTGTATGCATAATGAAAGGCGGAAGAAGTGCATACATTAATATAAATGGTTAGCATTTATTATCTGGCGATAACTGTCCGGTGTATGTATAATGAAAGGTGGAGGAAGTGCATACATTAATATAAATGGTTAGCATTTATTATCTCCCACTAGCTGCAGAACTGTAGCTCTCCGGGAAAATTATATGAGAGACCAAAGAGCTACAGTGCCACTCATTGAAAAAACTAAAAATTGCGCTTGCTTCTGAATTAATTATATCAAATTCTTGTCTCGATTCCAAAAAACCAAATTTAAAACAATTCCTTGCTCCTCTATCAAGGCTCTATTAGTTGACATTAGCACGAGCGCATTGGACCGAATTGTCTTGCAAACCAAACTGGTAGTATGAATAGACGAAATTTTCGATGATCTTAATTTATTACTCCTCACTAAGATATTGACAGTGGTGAATTCGCGCGCACGTGCTTGCAAGAGCGCGCACGTGCAACATGTAAAATGACCAATATAATTGATATAGCCGTAACTTTTCTATTTTTTTTATGAAATGTGTTAAAACTCAGAATATAAGAGTATATTTAAGCCATATATGGCGTATGTACAATGAAAATTATAAGACTAAAATTATAAGAACTTATTATTTGTTTCATTACTTTATATAAAGATAGAACTTTTCCGTAAATTACAAAATCTAAGTCATTTGCGTTATAAAGATATCACAATTTAATTTGGATTCTCGGAATTTTCTCCGACTCGGAAGAAAATACAAAAGATTTAAATAACACATTAGAGAGAAGATAAAATCGTATTATTAGATGAAACGAGGTGTTCTTCGTGTTCAGAATTGGATGAAAAGCTTTAATTTAAATGTATTTACTATATTTCTTTACTTAATTTTGTATTTATTCAAAAATATATTTTTTTGATCAGTTACGCCATATATGGCTTTAATATTATAGACAAGAGGACTTGGTCAAATTATCATGAACTCATGCGCATGCACGTACGCTTTGCTCTGATTGGCTGAAACAAAAATCTCAATATCTTATTCGTTTTTTGACTAAATACTTTGAAATTTAAAACATAGTCATGCATCAAGATCTCCTATGATATGAAATAAAATAATTTTCATGACATAACGCGCATGCACGTGCGCTTCAATCTGATTGGCTAAAATTTTAAATGGCTATAACTTCCTTGATTTTCAGCCAAACAGGATAGGATTTAGATCATAGATAGTCTTAAAACACCCCTACAAGAATGTATGGTCATCAAGCACATGCATGCATATGTGTGCACGTGCAATGCGTGTTATTACAAATGCACTTGATTTAGTGTATTTTCGAATACGTTTTGATTAAATGCCTTGATATTAAGTACATAAAAATAAATTAATAGTGTACATACAGTGATATTGTTATTTTTACATATGCATGCACATGTGCGCATGTGCAATGCAAAAATTTGCTATATACTTGGTATACTTTAGCAAAAACGTTGTTAAAGTTTAAGATGCATAGAGTTTAGTTTATTTGATGAAACTTACAGGGAATGAGGCACCGAAATGAAGTTGGGGAGCGTTTGGGGAACACCTGTAACGGTTCCCGTTACAATTAGCACTAGTTATTATTATTAAGGTCTTCCGTTTCCAACGGAAGACCTTCTTGTTATTCTTCGGTTTTTTTTTACCTATTATTATTATTATTCTTACCAATTTTGTGCACGCGATTTCTCGTAAACTACTGGGCCGATTCTCATGACACTTTCACAACTGATAGGTACTGATCTGAACCTTATTGGAATTTTTTTTGTTGATGACGTCACTTCCGGTCGTGAGATATCTACAATTTTTTTATTTTAAAATGCAATTTTGTCTGAACTTAGTAGCGAAAACTGTTTAAGATGTGGACTGAAGACTTATTTGAGATGATAGTTCATGACTTATTGCTTTGAGAATCACCTTTCCGTGTGTCATCAATACTTCCGGTCGCTACCGGAAGCAAATTTAAAAAACGCAATTTTTCAACTTTTGTTTTTTAATATTTTTGTTTTTGATTTGAATAGAGACCCTTTTGCCGAAGCGAAATATGTAATTTGTTTGAAAATCGAAAAAGCCAATCTCGAGATATTTGCATTTGAAGCGCGAAGCGGAGATCCCAATGGCCGAATCGTTAGCGCGTTGGATTGTCACGCAGGCGACCCGGGTTCGATCCCCCGTGTGACCAAAAAATTTTATCATTTTTTCCGCTGGATTTTTCGATATTTTTTAATTTTAGACCATTTGGAACAATATATTATAAACTTTTAAGCATAGCTTGCGTAATTAGGGGTCACAAGAGGCCAGAATGTCAAATCTTTGACGAAAAGGGGGAATATTTTGATATGCAGTATTGAACAAAAGATGGTCAGAATAATGTTCTATACAATATGCATACTTTGAATTTTTGTAAAACAGCCCCATTTAGGACTTGTAGGAGTGACCCCTAAATATTTTCGTTTAGTATATCTCCACAACAAATAGAAATCTCTGAATAAGTATTGAACAAAAAATCTCCAAAATCACAAGACCTTTCATTTGATATCAAGAAAATGGGACTGACCCCTCAAATTAGGGGCTCAGAGGAGCTAAAAGTCTTTTATCTATAACTCTCTTATGATCAATATTTTGTTATACATTACTGAAGCAAAAGTATTTATCTTGACAATTTGCAACAATATATGAAACAATTTTGATCATATGTTACGTAATTAGGGGTCACAAGGGGCCAGAATGTCAAATCTTTGACGCTTTATATCTCGAAAAGGGGGAATATTTTGATAAGCAATATTGAACAAAAGATGGTCAGAATAATGTTTTAAACAATATGCATACTTTGAATTTTTGTAAAACAGCCCCATTTAGGACTTGTAGGAGTGGCCCCTAAATATTTTCCTTTTGTATATCTCCACAACAAATAGAAATCTCTGAATAAGTGTTGAACAAAAAATCTTCAAAATCACAAGACCTTTCATTTGATATCAAGAAAATGGGGCTGACCCCTCAGAGGGGCCAAAAGTCTTTTTTCTATAACTCTCTAATGATCAATATTTTGTTATACATTACTAAAGCAAAAGTCTTTATCCTGACGATTTGCAACAATATATGAAACAATTTTGATCATATGTTACGTAATTAGGGGTCACAAGGGGCCAGAATGTCAAATCTTTGATGCTTTATATCTCGAAAAGGGGGAATATTTTGATAAGCAATATTGAACAAAAAATGGTAAAAATAATGTTTTAAACAATATGCATACTTTGAATTTTTTTAAAACGGCCCCATTAAGGGCTTGTGGGATTGGCCCCTAAATATTTCCTTTTAGCATGACTCCACAACGAATAGAAATCCCTGAATAAGTGTAGAACAAAAAATCTTCAAAATCACAAGACCTTTCATTTGATATCAAGAAAATGGGACTGACCCCTCAAATTAGGGGCTCAGAGGGGCCAAAAATCTTTTATCGATAACTCTCTAATGATCAATATTTTGTTATACATTACTGAAGAAAAAGTATTTATCTTAACAATTTGCAACAATATATGATACAATTTTGATCATATGTTACGTAATTAAGGATCACAAGGGGCCAGAATGTCAAATCTTTGAGGCTTTATATCTCGAAATAGGGGAACATTTTAATAAGCAATATTGAACAAAAGATAGTCAGAAATATGTTCTAAACGATATGCATACTTTGAATTTTTGTAAAACGGCCCCATTAAGGAGTTGTAGGAGTGGTCCCTAAATAATTCCATATAGCATATCTCCACAATGAATAAAAATCTCTGAATAAATTTAGAACAAAAAATCGTCAAAATCAAAAGACCTTTCATTTGATATCAAGAAAATGGGGCTGACCCCTCAAATTCGGGGCTCAGAGGGGCCAAAAGTCTTTTTTCTATAACTCTCTAATGATCAATATTTTGTTATACATTACTAAAGCAAAAGTCTTTATCCTGACGATTTGCAACAATATATGAAACAATTTTGATCATATGTTACGTAATTAGGGGTCACAAGGGGCCAGAATGTCAAATCTTTGATGCTTTATATCTCGAAAAGGGGGAATATTTTGATAAGCAATATTGAACAAAAAATGGTAAAAATAATGTTTTAAACAATATGCATACTTTGATTTTTTGTAAAACAGCCCCATTAAGGACTTGTAGGAGTGGCCCCTAAATATTTTCCTTTAGTATATCTCCACAACAAATAGAAATCTCTGAATAAGTGTTGAACAAAAAATCTTCAAAATCACAAGACCTTTCATTTGATATCAAGAAAATGGGTCTGAACCCTCAAATTATGGGCTCAGAGGGGCCAAAAGTCTTTTTTCTATAACTCTCTAATGATCAATATTTTGTTATACATTACTAAAGCAAAAGTCTTTATCCTGACGATTTGCAACAATATATGAAACAATTTTGATCATATGTTACGTAATTAGGGGTCACAAGGGGCCAGAATGTCAAATCTTTGATGCTTTATATCTCGAAAAGGGGGGATATTTTGATAAGCAATATTGAACAAAAAATGGTAAAAATAATGTTTTAAACAATATGTATACTTTGAATTTTTATAAAACGGCCCCATTAAGGGCTTGTAGGATTGGCCCCTAAATATTTCCTTTTAGCATAACTCCACAACGAATAGAAATCTCTGAATAAGTGTAGAACAAAAAATCTTCAAAATCACAAGACCTTTCATTTGATATCAAGAAAATGGGACTGACCCCTCAAATTATGGGCTCAGAGGGGCCAAAAATCTTTTATCGATAACTCTCTAATGATCAATATTTTGTTATACATTACTGAAGAAAAAGTATTTATCTTAACAATTTACAACAATATATGATACAATTTTGATCATATGTTACGTAATTAAGGATCACAAGGGGCCAGAATGTCAAATCTTTGAGGCTTTATATCTCGAAATAGGGGAACATTTTGATAAGCAATATTGAACAAAAGATAGTCAGAAATATGTTCTAAACGATATGCATACTTTGAATTTTTGTAAAACGGCCCCATTAAGGAGTTGTAGGAGTGGTCCCTAAATAATTCCATATAGCATATCTCCACAACAAATAGAAATCTCTGAATAAGTGTTGAACAAAAAATCTTCAAAATCAAAAGACCTTTCATTTGATATCAAGAAAATGGGGCTGACCCCTCAAATTCGGGGCTCAGAGGGGCCAAAATTCTTTTATCTATAACTCTCTAATGACCAATATTTTGTTATACATTACTTGGGCAAAAGTGTCCATCTTAACGATTTGCAACAATATATTATAACATTTTTATCATATGTTACGTAAATAGGGGTCGCAAAGGACCAAACTACTATATTTTTTATGCTTTATGTCTCGAAAAGGGTGAATATTTATGTTCCCCAAACGGAGTTTGGGAACATATTGTTTTTACTCGGTTTCTTATTATTATTATTATTATTATTCTTTTTTTTCTTATTTGTTCTCCGGTACTTTTTTGTCCGGAAGTGTTCTCAGAAACTGTTCACCCTACTAAGTTAAAACCTTTTTAGGGTTAATAGGTGTGTAGTGTAGGTGTGCGGAACGAAGGTCATTTTGCGCGCATACGCGTGCACGTGCGTGCGCGTGGTATGAGTGAAATGACTGATATACTTAATATAGCTATAACTTTTACATTTTTTAATGAATCGATTTGAAACTCATTATATAATGATATATTAGTAGTGTAGATAATGTGACACTGTCAAATTAGCACGAACTCACGCGCATGCACGTGCACTTCGCTCTGATTGGCTGAAACAAAAATCTCAATATCTTTTCTGTTTTTTGATGAAATGCTTTGAAATTTAAAATATAGGTATACTTTAGGATGTCCTACAATATGATATATAACAATTGTCATGAAAGCACGCGCATGCACGTGCGTTGCAATCTGATTGGCTTAAACTTTAAATGACTATAACTCCCTTGTTTTTACACCAAAGAGGATAGGACTCAGAACATAGATAGACATTATGGACTCCTACAAAATGGTATGGTCATCATGCACATGCATGCACGTGCATGAACGTGCGCTTTGCTCTGATTGGCTGAAACAAAATTCTCAATATCTTTATTGTTTTTTGACGAAATGCTTTGAAATTTTAAACTTAGTCATGCATTATGATATCCTACAATATGATATATAATATTTTCATGAAATCACGCGCATGCACGTGCGCTGCAATCTGATTGGCTTAAACTTTGAATGGTTATAACTCTCTTGGTTTTCAACCAAACAGGATGGGATTTACAATATAAATAGACATAATGGACTTCTACAAGAAGGTATGGTCATCACGCACATGCTTGCACGTGCATGCACGTGAAATGAATAAAATTAAAAATACGCTTGATTGAGTGTATTTGTTAATACTTTTGGATTAAATTCTTTGATATTAAATATATTAAAATATATAGATAGTGTAGACAAGATGATATGGTCATTACGCTAATGCATTCACATGAGCACGCGTGCAGTGCTAAAATTTAAATATATTTTGTATTCTTCTGGGAAAACGTTGTTTACGTCTAAATTGTATAAAGTATGTCTTATTTAATAGAGCTTACAGGGAATATGGCACCAAAAGGGAGTTGGGGAGCGTTTGGGGAACATCTGTAACGGTCCCCGTTACAATTAGCCCTAGTTTTATAAGGTTTTATGAACAAAAGATGTTCAGAATATCGTGATAAAAATGAGAAACATTAAATTCAATGAAGAAAAACTTAATGTCATTCTCTTTTAACGAATATCTCAGTCAAAATCACATCTCATCTTATCGAGAAATTCAACGGAAGACCTACTCGTTGCTCGCAACGAGATCTCATCTAGTTAAGGTCTTCCGACTTCCTTCGGAAGACCTTATTGTTTTCCTTCTGTTTTTTATTAAGGTCTTCCGTCTTCAGCGGAAGACCTTATTGTTTTTCTTAGGTTTCTTTTCCACTATTTTTAAGGTCTTCCGTCTTCAGCGGAAGACCTTCTTGTTTTTCTTAGGTTTCTTTTCCACTATTTTTA
>PRKT01000105.1:903333-983877 GCA_003671525.1 Saccostrea glomerata | reverse complement strand
ATATATATACATGTATTTTAAAAGGGATGTCATTTAAATTTTTGCTTTTGGGGGGCTTGTAAGAAATTATACATGATTGTATTTTTTTAATACTTCAAGTTTTCTGATTATGCAATAAAACATTAATAATTAACACTTTCAAATCCAATATAGGGGTCTTCACAAATGAATTAACGCATTTGCAAATATTGAGAAGAAACTTACAGAATCCATTTTTTCTCTGTTCTTTCGCCCCAGTTAAATCCTGTCAAAACATCAAATGAGTGTCGTAGGAGTTTTACGGATCCAAATGCAAGCTGTAACAAAAAATGTTATCTCTCATTAATCCTTCATTGATTTCAGTATGGTTTTTAATGTCTTTTTGCAACGTTTAGCGTTCGCGTTACCTAGGTTCTTAACACCCAAGATCAGAAAAAAAACAAGAGGTCCATGGGCACATCACTCATCTAAGAGCATTGGCTAGGAAAAAGTACATAATATTACTGTATGTGTACATGAACACCGCTAAGAAATCATTTATGAATAGAATATACGGTGCGAGCATGTGAAGCGCTTTTTCATGATTATGTCAACAACTCCATATCCCTTGATTGCACTTAATTTTGAATACCCCGGTACGCCAAATGATGTACATGTACAGTATTTCAGCATTAAAAATTTAAATAGGAAAGAGAGTTGAAGTTTAACTTACGCGAAGATGCATTCATATCAGTATAATAAAAAGCTTTGCTGTTTTTTAAGTCATGGCTGCGGTGTTTTTCCTTTGAAGTCAAGTGTACAATAACTGGAGATACACCGATGGGCGTATCCAGAAAAAATTGTGCCGTGTATATGGGCGGAGCCAGCAAAAACTGTGCCGTGTAAATAAATTATTGAACACCAAGGCGATTTCATCATTTTAAATTACATGTATATTGAATCTAAATTACAGAATGAATGTGCTTTGTAATATACCAGTGCAAAAATTCTGCAAGCGAAGTAAAAGTATTTCACATAAATTACAGTACGTATATATCCCAAACTACGAAATGATTTTACGGAGCTCTTCTAATATTCAATCCACAGCAACGCGAAATCAAATTCTTGACATGAATTCCACACAGAAACATATTAAAATATCCGCTCTCGAATATGTCAAATGATCAATGGGTTTCTTTTTTCTATATTTTCGAATAACACTTGAATTTACCTTCTTCGACTTCTTCTTCTTTGATATCCAAAGGTTTTCTTGTGAATTTCATTAACAATCCAGGGGCGAATCCAGCAATTTTTGAAAGGGGGAGGCTCCAGGTCGGTGCCCACAGCACTCATGCACAGAAACACACCGGCCACTTTATGTCCGTAGCTACTTTTAAAAGAAAGGGGGCCTCCAAAAACAAGAAAAAAAAACCTTTGCACCACACTCTAAAATCCAGGGGGGGGGATGTGCTGGGATGCTGCAATCCGACGTCCTTTCTCATAAACACACGCACGTAAAATGTTTATTAAAAATACTGACAGAAAGGAGAGATTATCCATGCGGTCACCTGACACAAACTACATTAATTTTCTATATGTGTAATTAAAAATCATGCTGAAAATCTGTGACATGACGTTTGATTGGCCATGATACAAGAAAGTTATTGAATATTTATTATGGTGTATCCTGATTTATTTGGACGAAGGGCGGAGACTCGTGCTTTGCACTCGTCACCGCCCTTCGTCCAAATAACTCAGGATACACCATAATAAATATACAATAACTATTACTTGTTTAAAGTCTATTTGAATATTATTCGTTTTTATAATGTCTAATGGACTTTTGGGCTCTAATATTTTGTTAGTTATCTCCAAATATACATGTATTATTCACAAATAAACATGTTAAGTCCGGTATACACGATGAGATTTGTAGTATAATACAAGTATGAAACGACAACGACAACGCCAACGACAACAACGACAACGACGACAGACGACGGACAAATTTTGATCAGAAAAGCTCACTTGAGCCTTCGGCTCAGGTGAGCTAAAACGATGCTACCTACCTGAGTTAATTTTACTTAATGGTGTTCACGGAAAATGCTATGTTATGTCCTCAAACTGGAATAGTACTTAAGGCATGGAATTCTTGGACCAATTTTATACTATAAACCCAACTTAATTTTATTTTTTTAAGAAGACAAGGTTGTATGGTATGTATTATCTTAACATATGCTATGTAGTTCTTGTTAAAAGAAACCTTAGCGATGTTTGACGACATCCCATTCAAGATGTAAAAAAGCAGTTTAAAATACTTTATATACTTTACTTAAAATATTTTAGCGCATAATGCACTCCATACTGAAAATCCGTAGTCGCTATTTTGTAAATGTTCACCCAACCGAAAATGTCCAATTGAAACATCACTTAGCAGAATTGCTTCGCAGCATTGTTAAGGCTTGAATAAGGGGGCGGGGCCTAATTTATACTGGAAAAGTTTACTGTGACGTAACACAAAAATATGACTTTTATGTATTTCTCATAATACCCGAAATTGAAATAATTTGCAACTTTTAACTGTATAAGCATAATAAACAACAATAAAACTAATCAATGCATTAAAAAAACTTGCTAGTTAAATCCCATGTAGCTGGTTATAAACAATGCACTGCCTATTTACTTAAACATTTCAATATTAAAACGCAAATTCTATTCAAAGCAGCAGCACTTTTCAGAAACTACAAAGTATACAGAAACAATTAATAGCTTGAATTTTTAATTTCAATTAGGGTATGCCCTTGCGATATTGAAATTTGTTATTGACCTACATTCCGTGTACCTACTATGCGTTCATCACGTGACTGTCCATCGATGGGACCAAACTCTATACAGTACAAAGTATGTTATACTATGCTATTTCCATAAGTATTTAGTTCTGTGATAATAGAATAGCTGAATAAAAATAAATTCAATTTTAAAAACAATTCCCGTTTTTGCACTTTTATTTTCCGTTGATTTCTCATAGTAAGCCTTAACAGTGCTGCGTTGTGAATCTGTGATAATTTCATTTATTTATGTACAATAATTACAAATAAGATGGGATTCCAACGTTTAAAGAAATGATAAGTCATCAATTTACCAGTATCGGAATGAAATATCCAATAATTGTCATTGAAATTCGGTGGGTCAAAAGGAGAATACAGTCTCACGTGGTCAACTGAATTGCAAATCTTGCGAACACAATTTTCCGCTAGGGAAAACATGCGAAGAAGAGGCATCGTCACGTGTTGCGCTTTTGATTTACTTTTTGGTCTTTTTATTTCTTATTATTAGTAGTTTGTGTACAGCTGAATACTGGTATGACGTAATAGAATATCACAAAAACTTATTTTTATTTACCGAAATAGCAATTTACATCGTGCAAACAACACAGGAAACAGTCAAAAGGTCGAAGTTGTTGGTATTCAATGAAAAGTCTTGGCACAAAGAATATATGTATGAAGTATTAATGTCTACTGTACCTACTGTTCAAAAGATATGGCCAAAGAAAAAGCTTGGAATTTTGTGTAAAATTGGGTCAAATTTCAAGGTCAAGGTCAACCGGTCAAATTTGGTTACACCCAAAGAAAGGTCTTGTCACAAGAAATACACAAGTGAAATATGAAAGTCATAGCTCCGCTTAATCAAAAGTTATGGGCAATGTTAAATTTTTTGCGGACAAACAGAGAGAGGGACAGCTAGGCAGACAGACGGACGGACAGATACGTCAAAAACTATATACCCCCAGAATTTCGTGTACGGGGACATAAAAATGAATTGTTTGTTTTGTTTAGAAGATACGCAACAAAATTTTGGATTTTCTTTTTTTAATTGCGTAGGAGGTTTAATCGGGCTAAAAATCTAATTAATTTTAAGCTCTACTGGTCAGAGACCAGAAGAGCTTATGCGATAGTAATGCGTCCGTCGTCCGTCCGTCTGTCTGTCAACAATTTTTCAAAATGTTACTCCTCCTACTACCGTTTTGGTCTGATTTCAATATAACTTGGCACACAAGTAAACTACACTAAGATACATAATTCTGTGTATCGGTTATTGATTTCGATAAACGGTAATGCTGTGGTTACTTAAAATAGAAATTCGGTGAAATACTTAAAAAATGCTACCCCTCCTACAGTTTTATGTTCTGATTTCAATATAATGTAACATGTAATCTACAAGAGTTCTTTTATTAATATTATATATATTTTTCCTCTTACTCTATCTAAGTATTTATTGATTGGAACTACGTACAATTAATTTAAATGGTGGGCCGTGGTTCCCGAGCAAGGTAACCTGCACTGTGTCCCTGGAACAGCCAGAGTTATTATTGTTTAGTGAAGCACCAGGTTCTTTCACCCTTATACAGAATTACTTCGCCCTGGTACCTAACCACAATTTCTCTAGACTGCTCTCTTTCCACTAATTCCACAATGCGCTTCTAACCTTTACTCTTTTATTTTTCAAGTAATGAATTAATTACCTAGCGCTTTCTTCTTCCGTTTTCTTTTTCAGGTATGTTATCACTAACTGATTCCGTCAGAATCAGGCTTAACAGCTGCCAACGTCTCCATTATATACGCATGGCTAATTCTACCTTCTCAAAGGGGTGCTCAGCCTCTTGGAAGAGTCCATTGTCCAATATCTCCTATGATTCAATTATAGTAGGCATGGTCAGATACGCTACCAATTACAATAACTTGGCAGACAAGTAGACTACTCTAAGAAACACACTACTGTCTATCAGTTTTTGATTTCGATGAACGGTGTTACCATCGTTACTAAAAACAGAAATTTCTGTGAAATGCTTTTAAAATCCTACTCTTCCTACAGTTTTGGTCTGATTTCAATATTACTTGGCACACAACTAGACTACACTAAGATACATAATTCTGTGTATCGTTTTTGATTTCGTTGAACGATGTTGCTTTGGTTTCTAAAAAAAGAAATTTATGTGAAATACTTCTAAAATGCTTCTCCAAATACAGTTTTAGTCTGATTTTAATACAATGTAATACAATAATGTAGCATGCAAGTAGACTACACAAAAATACATAATTATCAGTTTTGTGTTTTTGATTTTGATGATTTATGATGCCATGGTAAGTAAAATTGAAAATTCTGTAAAGTTTTATTAAAAGCTACTCCAAGAGTTGCAGTCTTATTGCAATCTTTCCACAAAAAGAGACTCATTTCTTTAAAAATACTGGAGAGAAAAATAATAATACCTTTTGACAACAATCAATGACCCCTGTAAGAAAAATAACAAGTTTTTTTTAATGATTGCGTCATACTTTGTGAAAAAATCAGAGAATCCTATATATTGGTCACTTGGAGCTTACATTTTGGAATGTGTTTACACTATCCAAGTGCAATAAACAAGCATGTAACAGTCTGATATAAAATGCAGTGTAACTTTTGTTCAATAAATAGTAGAGGACTGATATATCGACACATATATAAGGAGTCTCCATTCTTTGTGTACTATAAAGTTCAAGGTCATATCAAGAGGTTAAATGTATAATATTGTGACGTCATCTACTGAATCTTTAAGTTTTTTTTGCCATTGAAATTTTTTTATCGCCAAAATATCAGAAACTACTGGTTAATTTTCTTTATTTTTACACATTTTATTTTGGGACCCATTTTAATTATTCTGTTAATTTTTTGCAAAAATTTAATTACACATTTTTTTCTTTAGAAATCTTTAAGTGTAGGATATTTACATGTGAATTTTCAATTCCGACGCTATGTATGTTCTGTTTTTACTTAATTTTTTTTTCAAATGGTCCAGTATCAATATGACTTACTATATATAACAAAAAGGTAATCTTTATCAAAATTATAACACAAACTTGCAATAGAATAATAGATAATTCTAAAATAAGGCTTGTTCTCAAGTCGAGTGTCTGATTTCACATTTTTCTTACAGGGGTCTGATAGGCCATATTTCAGACTAAGTGGGCAAAATATGTGTGGTTGAATTTCTTTCATATTATATATTAAGGGGGATTTTGTATCCAAGAACAAAATATGAAAGTTTCAGAAAAATTGAATTTGAGGAAAAATTTGGCCTATCTATTGTGTTCTACCTTAATCAAGGGTCAGCATTCTATTAATTGCTTTTGTAAAGTTATAAGTCCCAAATTTTACTGCTACTTTTCTATTTTTTTTCTCTATTTTTTGCTATTTTAAGTACAAACCAGTAGAGCTACAGTCTCAACAGAGACCTTTGGTTTATGGATACCTCATTAAACATATCCTGCTCATTAATGAAAAGACAAAACACCAAGTAGAGTAATTAAGAACGTCATTTATTAGTGAACTAAATGTCTGAATAAATAAACAATTTTTAAATATGTAAGCACAAATAAAGAAAAGGCAATATTAATATACTAATTACAGTTCTAAATCAATTATGCAATATTTTTTAAAACTAAATTGATATGCATCACAAGAGTATTACTCTAAGTTAGATTATTCTCGCAAATAATACTTTAAACAACTGCCTATCGTGTCAACAAATTTCTTTATTTGCTTAATGTCATTAAATTTAAGTACTTTGTCTTAAACATGCAACATGAATACACATGTCCGTTTTCAAAGCAGTACATATCAAAACAATATAGTTATTGGCTCTAAGGTTGTGTATGTCTTCCAGAAGTAATTCATAGGTAAATGTCTCACGTGTATAAACAGAATACTGATGCACGTGCTTGCAAAATGTTTTTGTGAGGGGCGATCATGACAGCATTTTAAACATTGGTTTCATGAACGTGAAAACATTTTAGAATTGGCCAACATAGTCAAATGTTTAAACTTCATATTAAATGTGCGTGTGTGATTGTGTCAATCACCAAATAAAAAAAATGAATAGATAAAAAAAGAAGAAGAAATGTTTCACTAAACCATCTTCCGTTTTAGTGCCAAATTATAGTGGGGAGTTCAGCAGTAATTTAAATTAATAATATATTTTTACAACTTATTTTTGGTTTTTCTTTCATTTTCAATCAAACCGAGTATTGTTTATTTTGATTTGACTGCATAGATAAATATATTTAAGTTTTTACAAATATCATGAAGTAAACATCTCAACTTCGTTGAATTAAATGTTGCGTAAATCTAAAACATTCATCATTGTTTCCCAACTTTATAAGAAATGTTCATTATAAACACTTAATTTTTTAACGCATATCCTACTCAATCACTTTTTAGAAAAATTAATTTTCAGACATGTATAAAATTTTCATCAAAACGGACTTGTTTTAATACATCTAGCTGAGACGATGTCCGTGTATTAAATACAGTTTGATATTAAATATTATTTAAAATTTAGACTAATGCACTCTGAATAGTAATTGAAGAGAAAAAGAGAAGAGAAAAAATTCAATTTTTTTTTTTACAATTTTACGCGAAGAATTTACAAACTTCTTTGGAAAACTTGTAACTACCCGTATTTCATTGTGACGCAATATTTTTCAGGTACCTGGAATATGACGTCACTGTTTCATCGATGGAAACATGGATTCAACCTGAATAATAGAGCCAATTTTAATCTTAATATTACGTTTTGAGGCAAAAATGAATTAAATGAAAGTTATTTTTTGTTTAAAAATTTTCTTTGGTGTATCGATTCTAAATATTTCACTAGGATTCCGATAAAAAGGTGCTTAGCAGATTCCGATGCCACGGGAGATAACTCTTGCATCGCAAAATTTCATAAAAACGTCTATATATTTTGCCAGAAAACTACTATCAAAAGTGTTTTTCCCACTGATTTTATGTTTTAAACAAAAAGATGAAATATTTCTAGATTTAGTTAAGTGTGAATTAAAGTCCTGTTAAAAATGTATTAGAAATTAAAGTTCTTTGTTTCTGACCTACATTCAATGTTTTATAAAGGGGGAATTCAAAAACCCAAAACACAAGGATATTTTACTAAATAATCAATTTTCAAACAAATTTTCAATTACATTATTCCTTTTGGACTACATATGTATTGTTTTAATGAATTATCAAATATTCCTCACATTCGTTGTGCCGCCTATTAATACAATACTGCCTGGTTTTTCGTTGGACTGCCTCTTGAATACATTTCTTCTTTTCATAAATACTTGAAATTTAGCTTAAGCATAAAATATAGACCAGGGAATAAAAAAAAAATGTATAATGGTTTGATTCTTTAAAAAAAATCCAGGTATCCATTTATTCTTTATGTATAATCTGAAAGAGTTATAATAATTGCAAAAACATAATTATTTCATTTTTCTCTATTGAAGTTTTAATATATAAAATATTCTTCTGCAACTAATTCTGCAAAATTAAAAAGGGTGTTATCCATGTATGTCTATTTTTATATCTGATATAGGTAATTTACAAAAAAGATTTCCACTTTTCTCTCCTGAAGTTTTCACATCTAAATTTTTTTTCTGGATTATATTCTGCAAAAGTTTAACTGTTTTTCATAGTGTCTTTTATTAATTTCAATCGAAATTTGAAAATGATATCCACTGGCATGTAATCATATTCAATTTGAGATAATTTAACAAAAGACAATAGAATGACAAATGAAGTAACTTTGCCATGATTATGATAATATCTGACCCTCGGAAGGATCATGCAAGCTTTTCTTTAAACCAAACATACTTTCAAATTTAATTTTCAGCGAGGAAGATGTAAGCTTTTTACAACAATTTCTAGAACTCGAAAGAACTGGAATTGGGAACGATGGGAAATTTTGGCTTAATTTGATTCGTAAGTAACCGCACTCAGAAAATCCATGATTGAAATCTTCAAAATATTATATTTATTGGATGAGGCACAAAAAGAACAGTCCCTTATTCAAAAAACAAATTGAAATTCCACTTAGCTGCCCAGGCCTGTTTCAGGTTGAATGTGCTAAATAAGTTTGCCGGAGGAAACAGAAATAATCAACATAGGCAGAGATAGGCGATACATTTAAAAAAAATTAATTCGAAAATATCCTTATGCTATTTTTGGAAGTAATATGATCATAAATCACTACTTACGCTTTTTAGTATAAGTTTTTTTACTTAAGAAGTGAATGTTCAAGGGTAGCCTCATTTAAGCAGCCTCATTTAAGCTTTTATTGGAAATTAATTTTATTGTGTCTCCCTCACTGTATAATATGTTATGAAGGTACACAAGACAGATATAATTATCTCTTTATTTTCTTTCGTTTCCTTTTTTGGGTTGGGTCAATTCTTGTGTCCAGATTCATTTAAATTAAAAAATAGAGTTAAAATTTGAGAATTGCAATACTTTTGTATTTTTGGGTAGGTTTACGAGTGTGTCATTTAATCATTTTTTTTGTTACTAGTATTCTGTATATTTATTGTTTGTATTTGAAAATTTCTTCCAAGATACAGGTTTATTTTTACGACTCTCCTAAAAGCACTTTTTATTATTAGAATCATTACATACCTAGACGAAGATTCTTATTCATATTCTTTATCCATTCTATGGATCCCACGGTATGGTAGCAGACAACACTTAGTTCCGCTGAACACAATTTATCGGTAAACCAAGTACCATTCCTATCTAAGATGAAATTATTTTCAGATAAATCTATTACGAAGCAAATGCAATATCCATTAAATACACAAAACATTTTACGTGCTACAAATGGTAATATTGGTTAGCTCCAGTACTACATACATGTACTTACAATTAATAGGCCAACAATTATCAAATTAAAAATAAATGTTCCTTTAGTTACGGTACTGTCGACAATTCATCTTTCATTCTGAGAATTTCGCCTTCATTCGACTCTTCAGTCTTAGACATTTATCATTCAAAAATATAGAAATGATGAAGACGACATACCTATATCCACATAAGCACACTCTCCTAAAGAAATGCTGTTCTTTGGAAACTTGGTAAATTCTAGTTCTGGATTTCCGTATGAATCCCAAACCCACACCCACGGGTTTGACAGCGAGTCATCGTCACCTGAAAAATCAACAGATATGGAAATTATCCCACATGTAACCCAATTTAAGATTTTCATGCATTTAACAATGTGTGTAATGTGTACGGATGAAATAAACCTAATTTGTTGGTCCATTCAGTTATTGTCGCAATTTGGTTCAAAATAGAAACAATTTTATCAGAAAATCGTTTCAGAGGCCGGACACTTAATTCGATTACTAGTATCATTTAAAATAAAATTCATGTACAACACACAGTCTGACACTTCTGTTTTATATTTAGATATTGAACTGACTATAGCCGACAAGGACCAACTTGCAAATGAATTGTAAGAAAACTAGGTATCCAGTATAAGCTTTGCCATCGTCAGTTTTTCCTAATTTTCATCATAATAATCCACTATCATCTGAATATTATATCGACATCTCCAATTCGATACTCAAAAGCATACTCAATCAATGTTTAAACCGAGGCAGAAAGCTGACAAATTAGCCGATGGATTTCAACAACTCCTTTTAAAGACAAAAGTTTGTTTCGACTTGTTGTTACAAAATCTTTTTGGGTCTTATTTCGGTAGATATGTTTCTTCCTTATATCCTCTTGAGGATGTCCTTATATCAATATAACATATCAAAAATATGCTATTGATTTCTTTATTCAACTTAACGCGGAAATTACCAAACGCATAAGAGTTGCATGTTATTAACGTTAATGTTCTGTCATTTTTGAATAAATATTCGAGAAAACGACACCAAAAAACTATTTTCTATTAGGAAGTAACAATAAGTTTCTACGAAATGACGGAACTTGTAATGACATGATAAATTTATTCATTATAACGGATGATATTAACCAAGTTTAGAGAGTGTGTTACCACATACATCCTATCGCCGTATAGAAATCTATAAAACTGACATTTTGAATTTATTTCTTCTCCCAAATTTTCAGATAATCACAAATTAGACAGAGATACGTACTGTATAACATATTAAATCATTGAAAACAAAATAAACAATTTTAGAGTATGATTTTCCATATTTCTAATAATTATTCAATTCTTATCAGCTTTCTGTATTCCTTATAACCTAAAGTTGTAAAATCTGTGCACAACCTTACATGTATATGGTTAATTATTGAAAGACAGAAAAATGACGAATATTGATCAAGACAGATCTCATTCTGAATTTGCTGTTCGTATGCTCAAATATTCTCAAGAGATTACTGATTATGATTCAAAGTGGTAATTTTCCGAAAAAATTGTGTCAAAAAGTAAAACAACTATCAAACATTCAATGTATATTTTTAAAACTTATTTTCTTCATAAGACTGTTTTTTTTTTGTTTCAGAAAAGTAACCATCCATTAAAGGTCGATTTCCAAGCTGGATCACTATAAAGACTTCCGAAATGACTAGTACTCATTCCAGTGCGAACCAGCACAATATCACCCTTATTTACTTCAGCAACGACGATTCCCGTGGTTGTCCGGCTACCTGTAGCACCTTCGCTAGAAGTGAACATGCTACCTATTGGATTGGAATTTACAGCAATTTCAGAGAAAATGCGTCCTTCATTTGAACGACAATATAGATCTATGTAAAAACGTAGACCCCGTGTACGGGTGCTGTAAAGGCCCCGGTGTGTGGATTGTAATGGTTTCCAATGTTCGTCAAGATGCCATCAAACAAGATTGTCTGATGTTCTGTTAAATGGGTTTCGTGTGGTTTTAAATACACAGAGAATGCAACGCAATTAGGTTGAGGAGCTGTTGGTATACCTTCAAAGATGCAATAATATCATCATTATTGAGTTATTGGAAAAGGCCTTTAAAAATTCATTTATGACGTCCAATCTTTATCCTAAAAGAGTAAATGTTAAATAGTCTAAAATGTTTTTATTCTTCATGCAAGTTCATTTGATCAGCATGTTAATGCAAAATCATAATAACATATATTAATTAAATTTTATGTTTCTTTAAAAGATATTTCGTATTTTCCCTGCTCTTTATTTAGTTTTTGTGCTTGATAATATTTTGAATAAATTTTAATAGTAATTCAAATAAAAGTATTTAAATATCATATTACAGGTCTGGACGATTTCTAAATATGGAAGACAAGAACTATAAACGAAAGTTGCTATAAATGTACATCAAGTACACGTAATTATTTTTCTTTCCAATCAGACAACAGCATTTTTACACACCCCAAAACATATTTTAAAAGAACAAAAAGATAACACATGCTTTTGTTTTTTCCTCAAAAAATTTTTAAACAAAAATCTGTAGAAGTAAGATGAAAACTTTTGAAGAATAAGGTATTCCCAACATTTTTACCGTGAACAACCTTCACATTTTTATTTCGGTAAAGAAAAAAAAATAATGCACAATACATATGTAGAATGTAATCGTTTACAGAGGTATAGATCGCACCAGCAAGTTTTTATCAAGTTCAATTGTAACATTTACCAGAATATAATAAATGATGGCAAATATAATTTTGCTTAGCCGTCCGATTTTCATCGATAATGCTTAAATTCAATGTATATAGATCAACTCATACAAGTGTTTATCGTATGAACTATACACATATAGTTTTGAGTTCACGGATTTCATGAGCGCCGATTACTTAGCTATGCAGACTTTAAATGGACATAAGGAAAAGCGCATAACGTAGAGAAAAGAGAATCCTGTAATTATACATGAATGCGTTTTATCCCAATATCTTACTTCGCATATCAGAAACTGCATGAACTACTAGTATTCTGTAAAAACACTTAAGAATGATAAAGACTGATATTTTTCGATAAGATTTTGATGTCAGGTTCTAAAAACTGAAAATTTAACGTATTTATATCAATTTTTTAACGTAAGTTAAAGTTTTGGGATTGCTACCTCCTAGAAAAAGATTTTTTTATCCCACTTAAAACGTATTCTAAGCTTTCAAGTCGTGTTTGCTCACGTTAGAATTGTCATAAATATTATATTATTCCCAAATGCGCATAAACTTTACAAAAAGTTTGTTCTAAAAAATCTTTTGAGCAAAAAACTTAAAAATCACGTGTTTTAATTATTTTCTCATGGGTTTGTCTAAATGCTGTCATCTGATTGGTCAGAAGGATTAGTGCCTTGGTTATTCTGTGTATTAATAGCAATTCACGGTTATCGTTCTTGACTTCCATAATAGTCATTAGAAATCGTCCAGATTATTTTGGTTCATTAGAGATTACACATTTAAAGGTTATACATAAACAGATAAGAACGAAAATGTACAATGTCGAACTTTTATTGCTATTTATTTACCAATGATTCTTTCAGCAAAAGAAGTTTCCGCAGAAAATGAAAGAATCACTCAAAAACAAGAAGCGGTGAAGACCATTCTGGAGAAACAAGAAAGAGACAGAAGCGAAAATGTTCGTTAGAATAACAAAATCAGGACGTGGAAAGTATGGCAAGATATATGAGAAAGAAAACAAGATATTAACGAAAACGCTTAATTGAATAGAATACTGAAAATAGACGTCTCTGTTAAAAAATTATGAGAGAAAACTTTGAATATCAGGTAACGCTAAAATCTTACGTAAAGATATTGAAAACTTTAGATAATGAAAAACAAAGACTTTAAAAATGTAGAAATCTGGGAATATTGAAAGAAATTAAGATGATTAATTCACAAGAAGTAGGGAAATGGAAAGAATCGAAACTGGATCTTAAACAAATGTTTCCATCGAACAAACGGCTGTTGAAAGGTATCAGTTTATTTTGATTTTACTTGTCCAGGGAGATGTTTCTACTACTTTCAAAGGGACGTTATGCAATCATAAAGTATGTCTCTTGTCAGCCTTTGACAAAAGTTTGTTTCGAACCTCTTACTTTAAGGAATCATTTATTGCAATTCCCTTTTTCGACAAATTTGAATTAAAAAATAAGTTTTTACGAAATTTTATTCCAATTATACTTGTTAATTATTGCATATTGTTTGAAATTTTCTAAATTTACTACATTATGGTCACACTGGACAGTGTGGTATAGTTAAGAAAAAGTAATATTGATTCGCCATTAGATGACACATTCAACAAATAGATTTACTTCAAAATTGGCCATGCAGCTTGCAATATCCAAAATATCACCAATTTGAACGTTAAATAAATTGTTTGTTTTGTTTCAACTTTTAATAGTTTTACTAAATTATGAGGTAAACTTATTAAAAAATATTATATCTAAACATCTAAGTGTTGCTATTTTTAATGAAATTAAAGTATTTCTTTTATTAGTTTTAAGGCAGGTTATGCACACAGTAAGGTAAAGACCCTCATTCAATTTCTTCATTTCGTAGGTCGATGAAAAATAAGGAAATGAACAGCTTATCTATGGAGTTAAGTTAAGAATGTACAGTTTTATGTTCAATAAATTCTAAATGCTGAACCCCAACCCCAAACATAGGTAATCAGAGATTTCAAAGCTCATCTCAACAAATGTTGTCTTTAAGTAAGGCAAGGTCACACAATTAACCAATATTCGAATGTGTACATCCAAACATGCAAAATTTATACAATTTTGATCTGACACTTTGGAATAGACCTATGCAAAAACTTTAAATTAGTCGCCTATCAAGAAAATGTAATGTAATCGAAATCCAGTATCAGAAGTAGGTTTGAGAGTGTTCATTCCTTGATGCATCATTTGTGCAAGTTTTGCTTTTATAACCTCTATAGTTTCTTGGTGATAGACCTGCACCAATAAATTTTACCTGGTCCATAATTTGGAAAATGTATGTCGAATTCAGCATCTGGAGCAAATCCATTAGTGTGCAACCTTAGATCTATTATCAGTCGCCAGCGTGGCGCAGTGGTTAAAACGTCTGCTCTTGAGTCGCCAAGTAAGGAGTAAATCCTTACGTCGCGGGTTCGAATCCCACTGTGGAACGTGAAGAACGGTCTTTTAGGATGAGACCATATAAACCGAGGCCCCGTGTCGCAGTAGGTGCTGGCACGAAAAAGATCCTTAACTGGTCAATGGACCTGAATGACGAGTATAGGACAAATTTTGCATCTCTCCACCGGAAGTGATGACGTCTCCATATGAGTGAAAAATTATCGAGAGGGACGTTGAAAAATATACAATCAATCAATCAATAGATCTATCATCCATGCAAGTTTGCTCAACATATTGCTCATAGTTACTTGGGAATGAAACCTGCATAAAAAAAACTAACCTGTTCTCTCATCCGGAAAAAAAGTAAGCCAGAAGATTCTGCTTCCAGAGCAAGTCTGGTAGTATGCATCCTAAGATGCATCATCCATGCAAGTTTTGTCATTATAAGGCTCATATTTTCTTCGAAAACCTGTACCAAAAACTTTAAGATGTTCACTCATCTAAAAAGTTAGGTCAGGTTCAGAATCTGAATCAAGTTTGGTAGTATGCATTCTTCGAAGTACCACCCATGCAAGTTTGGTCAACAGAGGGCTCATTGTGACTAAGAAATGAAACCTGCACCAAAATCTTTTACCTGTTCACTAATCAGGAAAATGTAAGTCAGATTCAGCACCCGAAGCAAACCTAGTCGTATGCATCTTTAGATGTATCATCCATGCAAGTTTGGTCAACATATGGCTTGTAGTTACTTGCAAATGAGACCTACATCAATAACAGCATCAAAAATGTTAACATGCTCCAAAAGTATTAAAGTTGAAGACTTCTCATAAATAGGCACCGTCAGATGGGTATATAAACCGTTCCATTTCGTTACACCCGATTGCACACTCGAAACTCGTGGCCGATATGCAGTACTCTTTTCGTGGTCTTAGATTTTTTGCGTTTATTTCTTGTTTTTATATGCATTCTCTGATTGTAAATAATGTATTGACCTGTATTTTTCATGATACTTTTGCCTTTTTGGAAAAAATACGTAAAATTTGATAATTTCATCGAGATTGGGTGGCACGCATTGTAAGATGTACGTCTACACTCGTTGGATCTCTACAGTGAAATACATTCAACTGATTAGCGATCTGCTCATTATATAAGGCTTGAAGGGAGAGTGTTGAAGAACGGGAAACATGGCGGACTATGTCTATTTTCGAGTAGTGTTCAGCTTTAACCTGTTCATTCCTTTGTTGAAATTGCAACATCTCAAACACACTAAAGCATCTTCGATGCATGACTAATTAAGATAGGACATAGAAGTACTAAAAAAATAAAACTGCCTCCAAAAAACCTAACCTTAATCTGGGACGCATATAAACCGTATCACATAAGCCCCTCCAACTTCGTTGAAGTGAGATGGAAAATACCTCCATCAAATTGCTGATAAACTTGCACTAACTTAACCCTTTCTCTTCCGGCGCATTTTACGTGTTTTTTGGAGGCCTTTTGACATGTTATTACTAAATTATTTCTAACTTTTTTATCCTAGGTGAAAGCTAGGCATAATGCATACCATTTTGAAGGGGATTTCATAGAGATGATATTTTATGACTATTTAGGGGGAAATTCCAAAATGGCGCCGCTCGAGGTAAGACGCGCCGAGTGAGGGAGCGTGGAGCGGCCGAGTTGACAAGTTTTATAGGACTGAAACATGGTCAAATTGTGAATTCAGACTTGCTCAGGGCGGATACATGCAGTGGTTTCCTTATTTGAAATCTAGGAGTGGTATTTTTAAGGAATTAGATCGAAACGATAGTGTAGTGAGTAAAATCTATTTATAGCCTGTAGATCTACATGAATACTATTGACAAATATTTTAAGATGCCTTCTACTGGTGTTACTACTCGTAAAGGTTCTACTCCAGCTACTAGCAAATCTCCAAAAGACAGTCAAAAGGATAGCCAGAAGGGAATTCTTTCCTCTGAGTCCTCTCCAAAACGTACGCAGGAAAATTCCATGCAAATAACAATGGATTCAATTCAAGCACAGCTGACCGAGATTAACAACGAACTCAAAAAGACAATAAAGGTTAGTGATATTCAAACAGTTGTGAGAAGTGTTGTTGAAGAATTATTTAGTAGTTACCAAGAAAAGTTTGAGAAGAAATTGAACGATGAAGTCGTAAAACTCAGAGAAGAGAATGAGAAACTACATCAAGAAAACAAAGATTTGCAGAAAGAGATTAGGGAACACGAAGAAGCATTAAACGACTTGCATAACAGAACGGAAGAAAACGAATGGATGACAAGGTCAGCAATTTCAAAAGCAAATTTTAATGAACAATATTCGAGGAAGAATAATTTAAAAATTCATGGTTTACCAGAGAAGAAAGGGGAAGAACCCTTACAGGTTGTGAATGAAGTGCTCGAGGAAGTGGGCGAACAGATTAAAGAAGATGACGTTCTAGCAATCCATAGGATTCCAGGAAAGAAAGACCAACACCGGCCAGTTATAATAAAGCTTAAAACCATGGAAGCCAAAGTAAAGGTCATGAAGAAGCGATCGGACATTAAAGAACTAGAGTTACAGAATGATGTCAAGGTCAAAGTAACGGATGACGTGACACAAGAGAATGCAGCCCTTATAACAAGACTCCTGCAGGACCACAGAATATCCGCGGCATGGTACTTTAATGGGCACATTTACGGAGAATGCGGGAAACGAAGAATCAAATTTGATTTATACGATGATATTGACAAGAAAATACGGAAAAGATGAGGCGATCCGGACTTGGTTCTTTAGTTAGTCGAGGACGCATGTATATCCGGTGAAATAAAATGGACATGACTGTCACTGTGATGACAACGAAAACAAACTTATAAGTAAAATTAAACTTGTCAACTTGTGAGCCATCCAGGAATTATGCAAATATTTTTGTTTGTTTGTCTGTGTTTGTCTTTGTGTGAAAGATGTATTTATGTTTGTTTGTTGGAAAAGAAATTTTATTTCGATCGAAAATGCCTTGAACGTACAATTTTGTTTTTAGACAACATTTACTTGTCAACGCATAGTTATAGATTGTGTAATACAGGTGGCTACGGAATAGTGAAATGAGTTTTAATATTTTAACATTTAATTGTAGAGGGCTTGGGGGACTAGAAAAGAAGAGAGACGTGCTTAACTATTTAAAACAGAAAAATTTCTCAATTACTTTTTTACAAGATACTCATTTTACTCTTGATGATTATTCACAAGTTAGATCTCTTTGGGGCTATGATGTTTACATATCATCTGGTCAATCAAATTCTAGAGGTGTCGCAATTTTGTTCAACAATAATTTTGAATATAAAATACTAAATGAACAAAAAGATAAAGCAGGTAACCTGCTTGTTCTGGAGATTAATGTATTTAATAAATATGATATTTTATTAGTAAATGTATATGGACCGAATAATGATGATCCAAAATTTTTCCATTCAGTATCTGACATAATTTCAAATTTTCAAGGAGAATTTGTAATTTGGGGTGGAGATTTTAACCTTGTACAAGATACAAATTTAGATAACTTTAATTATAATAATGTAAATAATAAAAAGGCAAGGGAAACAGTTCTGAATATGAAAGTTGAGCATGGTTTGACCGACCCTTGGAGAGTGAAATATGAACAACGTAAAAGGTATACTTGGTTTAAAACCAATCCTCTTAAAAAAGCTAGACTTGATTTTTTCCTATTATCTAACGAACTTTTTGCTTTATTAGATAACGTTGATATTATACCTGGGTATAAGTCTGACCACTCAATTGTTTCTATAGAAATTAAATTGACCAAATTTGAAAAGGGGAAAGGATTTTGGAAGTTTAACAATTCTTTACTCAGGGATCAGTCTTATGTAAACATTGTAAAAAATACTATACGAAAAGTAAAGGAACAATATGCTGTCTCTCCGTATAATCCAGTATGTATACATAAAATTGAAAATGAGGAATTATCTCTACTCATTGATGATCAATTATTTTTTGAGCAACTTTTGCTGAGTATAAGAGGTGCTACAATTCAATATTGTTCTATAAAAAAGAAATTAGAAAACGAAAAAATTAATTTACTTGAAAACGAAATAAAATATTTAGAATCACTGAGAAATATTAATAGCTCAACAGAAATTATGGAAAAATTAAATGCTGCCCAAAATAGTTTAGAAGAAATAAGAAAAGAATATATAAAAGGGCTTTTTGTTAGAACAAAACTTAAGTGGATTGAACAGGGTGAAAAACCGACAAGATATTTTCTTAGTTTAGAAAGAAGAAATTTTATTAATAAAACTGTGAACCAACTCATGCACAGCAATGGTAATATTATTACTTCACAGGAAGAAATTTTATCAGAAATTGAGAAATTTTATAAGAACCTATACTCTTGCTTTGATAATAAATTACAAGATGTGAATCTAGAACATAAAATTAATAAAGATGATATCAGGGTTCTGGATGACAACATGTCCAATAATTTAGAAGGATGTATAACATATAAAGAAGCCCTATCTGCGTTAAAAAAATGAATAATGATAAAAGTCCAGGTAGTGATGGCTTTACAGTAGAATTTTTTAAATTTTTTTGGAAGGATCTTGGAAGCTTTCTTATCAGATCAATAAATTTTGGATTTAATGAGGGAGAATTATCCATAACTCAAAAACAGGGAATTATTTCTATATTACCGAAAGGTGATAAACCAAGAGAATTCCTTTCAAATTGGCGACCAATATCACTTCTTAATACTACATATAAAATTGCTTCATCATGTATAGCAAATAGGATTAAAAACGTTCTCAACTATTTAATTCATGACAATCAAAAGGGCTTTCTTAGAGATAGATTTATTGGGGAAAATACACGAATGATCTATGATGTAATTAATGCCACATATGAAAACCATATTCCTGGTATGATATTACTAATAGATTTTGAAAAAGCATTTGACTCCATATCATGGAAATTTATGCACAATACGTTGCAGTTTTTTTAATTTTGGCCCTGACCTTATTAAATGGGTTTCAGTACTATATAATAAAGCTAAATTATGTGTTATTCAAAATGGCATTTTTTCTAAATTTTTTGAAATCGGTAGGGGGTGTCGTCAGGGTGACCCGATATCTCCTTACTTATTTAACCTTTGTGTAGAAATTTTAGGACATATGATACGACAAAATAGAAATATCAAAGGCATTAAAATAGGGAAGGAAAAAGTCTGTTTACTACAATATGCAGATGACACAGTTCTTTTTTTGGATGGATCAGAAAAGAGTTTAAAAAGTGCACTTGATCTTCTTTTTCAATTCTCAAAATTCTCTGGATTAAAGCCTAATATTTCAAAAACAAAAGCAGTCTGGATTGGATCTAAAATTAAAACAGAAAATACTTTATGTAGTGATACAGGATTAAAATGGACACATGAACCATTTACTGTTCTAGGCATAACATACACTGCACATACACATAATCTTGAAAAGATGGAAGAGCTTAATTTTGATAATAAATTTAAACTTATTCAGAAAGAAATAAATCATTGGTCTAAAAGAAATATATCACCTTTAGGAAAAATAACGGTAGTAAAAAGTTTGCTTTTATCAAAGTTTACACACTTATTTATTTGTCTTCCAAAACCAAGTGTGCAGTGGATACAGCAACTAGAAAAAACTCTGTATAAATTCATATGGAGAAATAAAATTGACAAAATATCCCGAAAAACGTTACAGTTAGACTTTGAGAGAGGTGGATGTAGAATGACTAATATAGAAACATTTATTAAATCCCTAAAATTAACATGGATTAGTAGAATATTTACAAATAATTCAAACTGGATAAACATTTTTTCTGAAATTACTGGTTGTAATACTAAAAAACTTTGTCAGATTGGATCTGAATATTGTAAACAAAGGGCAAAAACCATACAAAATATTTTTTGGAAAGAAACTTTGCTTTATTTTACTGAATTTTTAGAAAGTTTTAATTTTCATGATGTAGATATATTGTTAGAACCATTGTGGTATAATAATAAGATAAAGATTCAAAATAAATGTGTATTTTATAAGACATTGTATGAAAAAGGGTTCCATGTAGTACATGATTTATTTGATACAGAAGGCAATTTTATTAGTTATGAAAGTATCACAAATGATTATTTAGTTAAGTTGCCATTCACTACTTATGAGGGACTAAAGCAAGCAGTTTCATACTCATGGCCAAATGTCAAACAGTTGTCAAAAACTACTTATGGTAAACCATACCAACCTGAATTTTTAAAAATACTTTGTCAGAATAAAAAAGGATCCAGAAATATTTATGATCATTTAATGTCTAAAATACAGCATAGACCTATTTGTGAAAACAAATGGGCTATTGATTTAAAGTTGGAATCTGATTTTAGGTGGAAACATATTTATACAAACTTGAAATACTTAACTAAAGATTCAGCACTGATATGGTTCAATTATAGAATTATTCATAGAATTTTAGGTACAAATAAATACTTACACTTGTCTAAAATTAAAGATTCTCCACTTTTTTCAATATGTGAACAAGAACCAGAAACAATTAAACATTTATTTTTTTTATTGTCCACATGTTTCTGTGGTTTGGCTGGCATTGTCTGATTGGATTTTTCAAAAGTCTGGTAAAAGAATTGAATTTGATGTAAAGACTGTTATTTTTGGTAGTTTTGAAAAAGATCATGTAGCTATAAACTTGATTTTTCTGTTAGTGAAGAAATATTTATTTCAGCAATCCAGAAACAACTCTTGTATTGTTTTCAAAGATATTTTGAGAGTTTTTTATAATTACTATACTTTAGAAGAAAAGCTGTCAGAAAATATTTTTTATAAAAAATAAGATGGTCCAATTGGAAATGTTTATTTAATGTGTCAAATTTTGAAAATGTTCTTGACTAATTATTGTTAATATACTTAGTGTCTTCTTTTCCAACATGTATGAAAGGATGTGTGAAAGGTTTTGTATATTTGTGTGTTTGTTATGAAAAAAAAAAATAGTTTGTTATGGCCATTCTACAAGCAACCTTACAAAAGGGATGCGTATTCCTCCATGACACCTGATCCCACTCATGTTTTTGAAATCAGTTTTTTTCTCTGCTCCTAATAAATATCTTATTTCAGAGTAACTGGGATTTATTTCTGACAATGATAATCCAAAAAATACCCATAGAGACCTCTCTTGGTAGGTAGTTCTTCAAAATCATTTCTCAGTTAATCAAAAATATTTTTAATTTTCCAAACAATCTAATTGAATTTGAATAACTTATACTAGATAAGTTTAAAGACCTTTTACATAACTAGTCATTTGCAATATTATTTCGTTAAAATATTTGATTGAATTTTCGATTGACAAAATCTATGTAGTTTTTAGAGTTATGGTGTTCCAACAATCTGTTGGAATTTTGGGTATTAATCTTGCCCCATTATTACCTGTTTTTGTGTTTCCTGTAAAGCAGCATTTCTTAAAAAAAAATTTTAAAATGTTGAGGCTTTCAAGTCGATTGAAGTTGCATTGAATTCCTTGTACACTTACGATAAAGTAGCGATAAAGTATCAATTTTTTTATAGCTCAGGAATGACCAGTAGGATGACGCATCCCATTCGTTTTTTTTTTAGCTCCTCTTGTTTTTGCTGTCCTGTGTGTAATTTAGACATGGAGCAGCATATCCTCACATATTGTCAACCATAGACAGGGGTATTCTGTCACACGCTGTAGATATATGACAAGGTCTATAAGGTCTTCACTTACATGGTTTATTTCATCAAACATGGAGCAGCTTTTTGATAAGGTATATTTGTGTTTGGAACAAGTGTTTGAAACATGTACACATACATACAAAAGCAGTCCTAATGAGTAGCTTTAAATAATCTTATATTCAAGTATATAAATATTCTTCTTATTAATAACATGACAAAATTTACTCGTATAAATACCTTCTTGGATACTGTTGCATACTTAGACAAAAATACTTCAAATATAAATATCAGAAGTTGAAAAATGAAATATTTAAAATTTTTCAAAAGTGCCAAAAAGCAAGATTTAAACTTGTTCAAATGAATTGCTCTCTTTCAAGGGAAGATAGCTATATATGGATGATTGAAAGTCTATCGACATAAAAAAGACGTTCTACGCAATACCCACTGGTCCAGTAATGAGGAAACCAAGGTGAAAGCTTATATTGCACATGTAAGATAACAAAAATCGGGGCCGGAACGGGGTGTATTGCCGAGACATAACCTGAATCAATGATCAAAGTTCCTCATAAGATTATATACATGTAGAGAAAATAAAATTAGTCATATTTATATGGAAGCTTCCTCGAGAAATGTAAATTAATTTTTTTTTTTCAAAATCATGATCTCAGGGATAAATCTCTTCGTAAAGGACAGTAGGATCATAGTAATTCGATTGTTAAAGTGATATGACCAATAGGCTTATTGTTTAAAATAATGGTATACGTATACATTATAAAATAATGTAAATGCGTGTATATGTATATCCTACCAGAAGACGTAAAAACGCGGTTGATATTTAGCAGTAAGTAAAATTTTCAATCTTCTAAAAGATATTTATTATTTATTGAATCAATTTTAATTTGCTGATAACAACACTTTCTTAAAGCGATAATGTATAACAGTTTGATTTTGGCCTTTTCGACTTCTACAATATTCATATAAAACAAAAAGATCTTGACTCGAGCCAAGATTGATTTTAAACAAAAAAATAACAAGATAATCTTTAATAGTCTTCTTAAAGTTTAAATCATTATTTTGATAATATTATCAATATTATTTATATAAAAAGACCGTATCATACACTACGGAGAGTATTTTTAAAATTATGTCAATTGTTCATGGCCACTTTGGAACAAAGCATTTGAAAAGCCGAGGTGTTGTCTGAAGAAAGGCCTGTGGCGTCTCCTGTACAGAACAAACACAACAGCTGATACGAGTCCGAGAACCGCCAATAGGCCTATAATGACACCCACTATTACCCCAACCGGTGTCGTTGATTCTACAAAAAAACATGAATAATTAAAATAGCAGATGATTATCAAAATCCTTTAGTTAGTGCTTTAATTCACTTCAGCAACAAATAGACCTAGAGGAGAGTTTAGTCACATCTCACTGAAGAAATCGTAAAGATAATAAATCCCTTTCTGTTCTATTCCACATTTGATAAAAGAAATATTCGGGGTCTCTGGAAAATCGTTTTTTTTTTCTGGCGGAAAATTTCTTGGAACAGACACCACCGAGCAAAGGCACCGCTAAAAATACGAAATGTCCGTACAAAGTACTGTAATCATGCTTTTTCCTATTTAGGGAGCTCATGCCCTTCTTTTCCTGTCCTAGACTGGCGTACTTTTGTTAAACCCGTTAGATCAGAATCACAACTGGACAAATGTGGGACGTGAAATGGGAAAAAAACTACGTATATCCTGGACACCGACCGCAAAATAGTTACTCTTATCGTTCATAAAATCATTTCAATAATTTAGCGTTGCACATTTGTTTCAGCTGTGATCGTTCATTACCAACAGGTCTATTACCTGTCTGTTTAGTTGTTAATCGTACGGTTTTTAACTGTTTAATTCGAATTACACGTCGATCGCAAGACATCCATTTCATTCCTCTGAGTAAGGAATATTCTCAAAAACATGCGTTTACGGTATATTTTTAAAAAGGCGCATTATAAGTTTCTATAAAACAAACTAATGCCAAGTGAAAAAAAAACCAATGAATATTACAAGTCTTGAACCATTTCTTTAAATTGTTTGGCAATATGATTACCGGGTAGAATCGACAGAAATTGAGTTTGAGGTAAATTCGCAATGTTCTACTTTAGTTACCTGCTTTGCTATGGGAAGGAATTGCATTTTGAGCAGATTTTCTTGTTGGTACCTCAGTTGATATTTCGACTTTCATTTTTAAATCTACCTTTGATCCTAGATACAAAAATAAATGTTGATATATGTTACTGGTGTCATAATTACATAAGTTATAACGGAAGGTTCAATGAACATCAATAACTACCGAAACTTTTAACTACCTACCATACACTTCTTTAATTAGTTCTTTTTTATTTAATCTATATTTATACTGAAAACTGACTAGATTGGGCAACAGGCGAACTGCCTTTAAATAACCTAAAAATAGTTCTTAAATGTTGAGTTGCATTTCTTTACCATTATGTTTACACATAAAGGCTTTCTTATGTGTACACGCTAGATCATTCCAGAGTCCTTTTATATCCATTTCTGCGCATTCTTCAATATTCGATAGCAGCCCTGCATTGGGTTCATTTATTGGCCAATGTGTAAAGTTTGCTTCCTCTCCATCGGACCAGTACCAATAAACCCCTGTAACGAACCAATCAACGCACTGGATGTAATTATAAAATTCATATGTTTTATTAAAGTGTATGATTATAACCCCCGCTTGAAAAGCGGGAGGGTATAAAGTAATCGGTATGTCCGTCTGTACGTCCGTCCGTCTGTTACGCTTTGGGGTACACATCTCTTATCCGCAACTCCTCTCATACCACTGAATGAAATTTGATGGGACTTTCACAGAATCTTTGTTACATATTGCTATTATGCACCTTCTATTTTACTTTTTGATCCGATACATATTTTGAGTTTCTCATAGCAAACATGGACACTGCCATTGTATTCATATGAAGGCGGGGGGATCGTTTAGTGAATTCATTGCTCACAGTACCTCTAGTTTGATTGCTTGTTTGAATACGATTAGTGTGAAATATGTTGAAAGTGTGTCAAAAACGTGCAGAATGTTTTTTAGTTCTTTCTAATTCAATTGTTTAATAAAACACTGTTTAGAAAGCCTTTGCTCTCATTGAAAAACATTGCAAATTACTTCTTTATTTCAAAAGAATGCTTTAAAATGGTATCTACGACTCAGAAAATTTGATTTCTTTAAAATGTATTATACTCTACTGCTTTCAGAATACACTTTCCAATTTTTCACACGACTTCTTGAAATAATAAATTTAGGAGTTATCCTTTCTGGTCAAGGGGCGGCTATCCTACACTTACAGCGAGCCAAAATCATTTGAAAGTGCGATAGAACAAAAAAATACCAAAATAATCCTGCGTAAAATAGCAAAATAATAATATGTATATATACAGAACAAATTTGTTTTCTCTTGAGTCAAGTTGTACTAACCACTTTGAAACAGATCTGATTCTTTTCTAGCATTAGTGAACCCAATCCAAACGTTTTCCTTTGCTCTCCTTACAATGAATTCCCGAACTACCTCCAACTCGGCCACTGTTTGGATTGAAACTGAGTCCATTCCATATTTCCTACATTTCTGGAGAGCATCCTTCCACGTGCTTCTATCCTTTCTTTCTATGAAATAACACGCGCCGTCATATGCTATTCCCGTGGGCATACAGGAGGGTGCTGGTCGTGTACCTTTCATTTTATCTTGTGGAATTATAAATAGGATAAAATATTTTGTTATTTGCCTCGAAATATCATTATTCACTTTAATTCTTAAACATCTGCCAATTCGATTAATATATGCTTTTATGCTTATATACTTTTCACATTACAAAAAATGTTAAAACATCTTACAAAATGACTTTTAATATAATACTTATTGTAAAGAAAAAAACATTTTTTTAGCGAAATTCTGGTTTAAAAACTTGCACCTACCAAGATTTATTTCACAGAGAAAAGAGTGCTTTTCTGTGCAGGGCACATCCATCCAATTTCCATCTCTTGATACAACGCAGTCTTCATTTGGTTTCTGAGATGGCTCTGACTCGTTCCAATGGCTGAACTGATATGGTGTTCCATCATTCCATCTATACAAAGCTGCATCCTGTGATATTCAAAAAATTTATATATACCTGTATTTTGAAGTTTAAAAAAATATTTCATTAATTTTATGCTTTTATCTGTCACAGCAAGAAATGCAGAGACAATCAACAGACATCATCAATGCTTCTTTGAATCATCAAGAATTTTGGTTATCCTGTATGGTTTGATTTTCAAGATTTGTTTCTCTGTGTAATATTTTCTCCTTCAATCTATTTACTGTGTCGTGCAAAATTCCCATACACAACAACAAACTGTGGGTTCTTTTCAATAATTTATCTAGCAATACATAGTTTTATCATCATTAAAAAACATTATATATATATCATAAATAATGCACTTTTCGATAAGTGAGATAGAATGAATTGAAAATTGTATCCTTAAGACGTTTTATGTAGAAATGGTACAGGAAAATGACGAATGGTTGTAAATATTAAAACAGAACTGGATTGATAAGGATGAAATTCCTTGATGCACACAAATTATGAGGATAAATGTGTTATCAAACTTATTGAACAGAGAATGAAAGATATTTAAATCCAAGAATTAAGTGCAGAAATCGACAATATGCCAAAAGCTAATTTGTACAAATATCTGAAAGATACACATTGCCTTCAATATTACCTTAACAAACCTTTAAGTGTAAAAATCGAGAAATAATCTCAAAGTTTAGGATGTCTGATCACAACTTATATATTGAAAGGCGTAGATGCACGATTACCAACTGAAATGACAGAAAATGCATACTGTGTATTTTAAATGAAATAGATGAATTTCATTTCGTTTTACAATGTCCAACGTATGAAAATTTAAGGAAGAAATATATTTAAAAATATTATTATCAAAATAGTAGTGTATATAAGTTAATATAATTACTAAGTGTTCAAAATGTAAGGGAATTAAGGGGTATGGGGAATTTTTTAAGAGAAGCGTGTCATTTACAAGAAAGTAAAATAGATTTATTATAATAATGAGTAATATTGATTTACTTTTATGATACATGTATCACAATAATATGTATGTATAGATATGTACATTTATAAATGCTTGTGTAAATACATTGTAATATACGTTTACATGTATATTGTATGCAATTAATATGTTAATCTGATGTATCTGTTGATACAAGGAATAAAAGAATTGAATTGAATTGAATGAATGGAATTTTAGACCGTGAAAAGAGAATCTTAAAATCCTTTTTATATTGCTGTTACAGTTTATGAGAAAGAAATCTCATTGTCATTCATTATCACTTAATTAAGATACTCACTCATTCAATACGGTTGCTTTGTAATAAAGAAATATGTATGTATTCTACACCAACCTTTGTTTTTTCGAGTCCTATCCAATAAACAGAAAAATTTTGTTTTGCGGCAATTCCACGAGAAAACCCATATTCATATGGAGATGTAATTGACGCTAGATTTCCTTTTCTTTTTTCACATATTTTCTGGGCTTCGCTTTGATCAACTGGACCAACTTCAAATCTAAAGCAACTTCTCAAGTATTGCTCAAACATAGGAGGGCATTCAGATGGGGAAGGCTTGAATTCTATCGAAGGATCTGAAAAATTAAACATCACAAGGTTTTGTTGTCCACAAGATTAACTTAATTGGGTGTCGGGTGCACTTAAAGATTTTCATCTCGTAGAAGACAGAAATATATTTCTTACCTTTTGGTTTTTCACAAATGAATGATTCTGGTGGATAATCACAATTCTTTGTACTCCATCTCCCTATACCTTTGTTATCGTCTAAATGATTCATCTGAACACAATCATGCTGTACAAATATAGTAATAAAAAATTTATTGTTGAAGCCATGTTTTTGCCTTTGCATTCAAAGGGAAACAACTAGAAGAAAATGTAATCAAACCAGAAACATTCTATTTAATTATTTTGTTACCTGAGCTGAACCGTATGTTGGATAGTAAGGATTGCTCGGTTGGTCTGTCTCCCAGTTTGTATACCCTATTGATACATTTTCTTTGTACATGTATGTTTCTCTGTGTAGTCTATTAAGTCCAATCCATACATTACTTAACGCTGAATCCAACATACTTACGACAAAATCTATATAAAAAAAAATTGAAATCAGAATTCAATCGCGATTACAAACTAGAATTTAATCGCGATTTTTTCCTCTTTGAATCTTGAAAATTTTATTGCAGGATAAAAATCACATTGATACTTCAATTACCTTGTTCAAGTTGGTTTTGGATCGACAACAAAGAGCCCCCTCCAAATTTACACATGCTTTTAGCTTCTCTCCAAGGCAGTTTGCTTGTACTGTATCTATAACATTTATTGTCTGAAAGGTAGTATATATATATATATATATTCATTTTCTTTCTGCGCATGCGAACATTAAGGTCCAAGAAAAGTATTTTTTGTAAGGTACTGTGATCTACTTTTTCAAAATCAATGTAATTTAAAGAATTGATTTGTTTTCAGGGCCATGTACTAGTATATTTTAAATCCTGTTTTGCGTCATTTTGTTTCATCAATCACTTTTACCTACTTAAGTTTAAGTAAAGTTACTTACTAAACGGCGATGAAGTGTAATTTTTTGAACATCCGCCTTGAAAAACTTTTTTGTTTACTTTGGGATCATTTAATTCAATGGGCGAATTTCTTTTTTTGCAAACGAATCCATTATGTTCAAGACAAGGGTCATCATCCCATAAACCTGTTAAAAAGACACAAAAGAAACAATTAACATAGAATGATTATACACAAGGAAAACAGGTAAGGTATATCATGTGATGGTTATAGACCAAAAAAAAGAAGATCATTGTTTAAGGAATGAATTCATAATACGATATAACATGACTTGGGGCAGTTTACGCTTTATAAACCGCGAAGCGGTTTATAAAAAAGCGTAAACTGTCCCAAGTTATGTTATATCGTATAACATAAGTTGAAATAATCTTCATTCATTATAATTTCATTTCAGTGTAGACAGTGAGAAAATTTTTCCTCCGGAAAAAGGCTTAAAATATAGCTTATTTTAAAACAAACGTCAAGCTGCAAACTCCATACAGTGTAAATTCTCCGGGACTACTTTCGTTCCCTACGAATAATGATATGGAGTTGTAGCGTAACGTAATACTGAGCTGTCTGGAGCTTGGTCAAGCTGAGTTATACGTTTTTTGACGTCATTCATTGTGACGTAGGCAAGTTATGTTATACAAAATGGATTAAATCGTTTAACCTATCAAATGGCGTGTTACAGCTTAAATCAAATTATTTGAGGAATGAATTTAATAGCTACCAATTTTATACGGCTGGGGCAGTTTATACCATATAAAATGGGTAGCTATTAAATTCATTGCTTATAATTTAATTTTTATTCATTTGATGTAAGAAAAAAAGATGATTGCTCTAACAAAATGACTTCAAATTGTACAAATTTGAACGTAACGTCAGGCGGATTAATACATTTTTGACGTAAGTCATTGTGACGTAGGCAACCCATTTTATACAATATAAAGTAAATTTTTCATCCAATCAAATACAGCGTTACAACCAGAATTAAATTATTATTATATAACGATCATAGAGAAAGACAACAAGAAAGATAGTCATCAAGTTATAGTTTTTTAAAATTTTGTTTTCATATCTTTTTTTCTAATTTTGAAACCAACAACAGCAAACTTTATACAAATGGGCGTAAATTTAACTTAATCATTTAATAGTACATGTGCAAAGGATAAATATTTGAAAGACTTAGTTTTTAATTATTTACCTGGTATTTAAAAAAAAATGTTTAAATCAATGAATTTTGTACAATCTAGCTATGAAAAGCTCATTTATTCGATAATAACATCGACTTTGTGACACTATGACACTTAAACCCAAAAAGTTTATCATCATATTACCTTTAAATCCTGACATAACAACGCAGTTCTCATTTAACTGGCTATTGTCTGGCTCATTTTTCTTCCAAAGCACAAAGTCGACGGGGGATTTGTCAGACCACTCCCATCTTTTGTGAGCAAAAGGAAACGGTTAAATCAAAATCACTGCGTTAAAAAATAACATTTTATTCTTTCATATAATCAAAGTTATCAAACATATATAAAACAGAAACCTTTTTATACCGCGGTGCGTAACTCTTTTTAGACCAATCCAGAGATCTTCTGTATTGTTCATCTGATAAAAAAAAGTGAAAGAGGTTAAATAAAATCAACAATTTATTGGTTAATGATAGTTCTAACAGTAAATTGCTTCATTTTGTTCATTTAGCTAGTGATCTTTATCCTCATAATGAGAACATTTACCCTTTGGAGAGATAGAATAAAGTCTAATTCATCATGACTATGTATGCTTGCCAGCTCTGCCCCTAGAGTTCTACAGTGGCCCTCTGCAGAAAAGTACGATGTATCAGCACTGCTAAGGGTATAGCAAAATCCCGTATATAGGTAACCATTCCCATCTCATTTTTCTTAAAGAAAAAAAAACAACATTATTTTCATTTATCTAAAAATATACAAATTTGCTTCCTGAAATATCGGTATATATACACTGTGTGTTATTTTATTAATGTGCATTTGGTAAATTGAAAACTGGTTCGTTCAACATATTTATCTTATAAATTGAGATATCTCGCTATCAAATATTAATATTTATATCTGCAAATAATTTTCTTTGATGAACCTATTGAAGAGACCGAGATTTATTTTTGTAAAGTATGTCAGTACACAAAGTCAGAGTTACCAATACATGTACCTAATATTATAGGAAAAAGACTTTTTCAAAGAGAAAAGCTGCATTTATTAATCATGAAGAAGGTACAGTATTTAATTGCTAGTGCTGCATGAAGATGATTGCTAGCAAAATGTTTACCACTTAGATAAACTGCTGTTCTAAGCGAACTAACCAGGTAAATCTGTTTGAGATTCCCCATTTTCTAATATCTTCGATCCTGAAATATTGTTAAACAATATAAATATGATTAATTTGAATAATTCAACAATTTTTATTTTAATTTCAAATTACATTCAAAACGAATTTACTTGGATGAAAATGACTAAAAGCATTAGGAAAGCATTAAATCAATCATACCCAGTCGCGCTTCGCATATAAATGGACTAGGAACTGAGCACTGGTAGTCATTGAATTTTCCATTTGATTTGCTCATCACGACACAGCGTTCTACTCTCATAAAATTATTTGGTTCGCCAAGTTCCCAATAACGAAAGGACGGGTCCTCATCATTATCAGACCAGTGCCATGAAGCACAGGTGTTTGACCATTTTCTGCAAGTCTCACCTGGGTCACAATAATTCTCAGTGAGTTAATCTGTTTATTTAATTTTATACATCGCCATATTAAAATTGCATTTCTAAACAACAAAACTGATCATAGACTAGTATTCAAGCTGAACAATGATACATAATATCAAAGCTTTGGTTTTATGGGAGACAATACATAGCACTTACTCTTTGTCATATCTCTGCTATTTAATCCTATCCACCAGTTAGAATTCATTATGCTAAAATATCAATATGCAAGCACGTTATTAATAGTTAAATCTTTTTAAACAATAGGCCAATGGGCAACATCGCTCAATTGAGCTAGGGAGATGAAGAAAAGATTATAATAGTGAATATTCGTCTCATCCCATCCCCCTCCCCATAGTACATGATAAACACGCTTGATTTACCCTTTAAATTTCTCGTATACAAATGAAGAGGCAGTCGCATCTTCAATAGTAGTAAGACGAGCTTCAATACTTCTACATTTTCTCCTTGCCTCAGTCCAAGACAATTTTTCTAAAAACTCCTGAAATTGATTGCAAAAAATATTTACCTGACTTGTCATTCATAATAGCCTTTAGTTTCCTCATAAAGTTTACATAAGCTTTATATTTTAGTTATATATGTTTCGAGCCCCGTGGGGATCCGGGTTAGAATAGGTCCTCAGTACCCCCTTGCTTGTCGTAAAAGGCGACTAAATGGGGCGGTCCTTCGGATGAGACCGTATAAACCGAGGCCCCATGTCACAGCAGGTGTGGCACGATAAAGATCCCTCCCTGCTCAAAGGCCGTAAGTGCCGAGCATAGGCCTAAATTTGCAGCCCTTCACCGGCAATGGTGACGTCTCCATGAGAGTGAAATATTCAAGAGAGGGACGTTAAACAGTATACAATCAATCAATCAATACATGTTTTGACAGCGATTGAATTTATTTGCAAATGGTAAATTATATTGTTTTTAGTTTATGCGTTTTCCTACCTTAAAACAGCTCATATTATGCTTATACCAGCCTGGAGAACATTTTTCGTCAGATTTTATTTCAGATTCTGTTGTGTTGCTTGGAGATGAGGTATTATATCCTTCCCCTAGTTTTTCGCAAATGAAAAAATGATTTTCATTGCAATTTATCTTGTTCATGGCATTTTCCAATGGGTTAAAGGTACCACATCTTCTTGTTGCGTTAAGACCTAAAATGTATAACTTATTACAAATGGTTCACTTGAAAGGAACATAATGGAACAATGCTGAAAAATATTTAAATTTTAAAAATATAATACATAAATTGAAAAACCAATTCTTTTGGCATAAGGTAAAGTTGGACAAAAGTACACCTAGGTGTCTAGGATTAAGCATTTGGACAAGCTCGAGTTAAAAGTAAAACAAAGGGTTTAGAATGAAATATTCAATGAAAAACAAAAAAAAAAATCATATAGTTAAAATCATTTCTGAAAACTTTGGAAAATGAAAGTTAGAGGGGTCATTCATTTCGTAGACTTTTATCCATATATTTTTGCCTTGGTCAAGTCATAGACAGTCTCTATGAATGCTAATTCGTGGGAAAAACCTGCAAAAAATCTGTAATACCGGTATATTCTAAGCGATTGTTAAAATAGATTTGAAAAAAAAATAAATTAAACTGTAGTTTAGGTGTATGATCTGAATAAATATTGAATAGATTCTTTCTTTAGCAAGAAACCCAATATAATTTTATTATTTTCATAACATGGAGATTCATCCAAAAAGAAAAATGGATAGATACATGTATATAGATAAGAATTTCGTTAAAAACAGTAGAAATCGCACGAACAACTTTTAATATTTTCAGTTTACAAATTAAGGATCATTTTTAATCATTAAATATTTTATAAATCTATTAGTATATTAGAAGTAACTTATTTCGTTATTTATTTCTTATATATAAAAATTAATGAAATTTCAATAGAATCAAGAAGACAAAATCACCTATTGATGATATCAGTTAAATTAAATTTGACTATTTTATATTAGAGACAAGATCAGATGATTTTTCTCATTACCACATATGGTAATGTAGTCAGATAAAGATACAGAATGGTAAAATTAGAGAGAAAAGAAACACTTTTAAAGGATTTTTGCTCAAATCTGTACCTTGATTTAAAGCTTTTAAAAACTTACAAATTTGTAGTTCGTTTGGAAATAATATTTTTCTGGATATATTTTATAACTTCAATCTATTATAATTAATCTTACTTACATTTGAAAATTTCTTCAAGTCTTAAAAATTGTATTTAAAAAATGTATTAAAAAAAAGTGTAAAAAATATTACTAATTGTTCTATGATAATTTTGAGAAGAAGAATAGAATTTGGCATCCTTGACCTAATAGACCAGATATAAAGGCTATATCACTGATTTCAGACATTGTAAGCATTTAAGAATAAAAAAAATTGACTGTATCACTTATATCACAGGGATGATAATATACATTTAAAACAGATATTACCAGCGTCAAACTGTGGTTTTGTTCGAATAGTTTTTCCATTGACCAATGTCTAAAATTTGAACTCTCCGTAAACCCAGTCCAAATTTGGACCTTGATGTCCTTTTCCAAAAGTTGACTATTCAGAAATGCCATCGCACGCCTGTGAAAATCAATGTAAATTCTGTCAACATTTTTTTTTTTTTTTTGCTTTTCTCAAAGGAAGACATAGTAAAGAAACATCTAAATTTTGTTAATTTTCATAAAGTATGTGTGTTACAAAATGAAAGTTAGAATTCATCTCCATCAAAAACCGCAAAGATTCCTTCTAACTAAATGCATGCACTATTACTGCGTCGTTGTATCTATTTACGATTAAACGTCAAATAATCAGAAATCATTGGGATTTTTTTCAAGTGAGAATAAGGATATTTAAGATATTTTTCTTTTTATAAATGTTACACTGAAAGCCTGAATATTCTTTTCTTATATTATATTCTTTAAACTAGATATTTCAAGTTCTATGTTATTTTACAAAAACGCGAACTGTTTGTCAAACGTACAATGAGTCTACTGTTGCTAAATGTCCCCCATCTGACAAACACGCCGATTCTGTGTCGTTCCACGTCTTAGGCGATTCAAATATGTAATAACACAGGTTATCTAATCCAACAGCATCCTGTTAAAAACCGAATAAACTTATATTATGTTTTTATTTATTATTCAAAACTAAAATAAAATTAAGTTTTTTTTCAATATAACTATTATTTGAATAATTACGTTTTAAACCCAACCCTTTTACATCCAACCGATAGGGGCGACATGTTTTTGTTACGTTTGACTGCTTTTCGGATCTACATACAAATCCTGGCCTAGTCATATCACATATTGCATCGCCCCACAGTCCTTTCTACAATACAAGGAAGAGACACGATCAATATAATTTAATTTTACTTACATAAAAAAGCACAATAGAATTTTTACTCATTATTATGCTTACTTCAAAACTTATATATGTACATCCTTCTATATATATATAAAACCCCTGCGGTTGATTTCTCTGCCACCTTGTGAATGTAACATCCCTATTGTCATCCCATTGAAAAGTGTTCCGTTTTCTGTCTCGGAGACCAATCCAATATCCATATGGTGATGACGATGATGATGATGATGATGATGATGGAATAGCTTGTATAAAATAAAATATGAAACACTACATCCGCGATGATTAGCCTAAAACTATCAGGTTTTGATAATATTTTTTTTTCTTAAATCAATATGATGCCTCTCTTCCTTTTAAGTCTAAAAGCTTATATAACAATTTTATAGCAAATTTATGAAGACACCTTAATTAACGAATATTTTGCAAAAAAGAATAAAAGCAAATATATCTTGTCTGTAAAAAAATATATGACATGACCTCGCATTTAGAGTTAGAAGTAAGGTTCTTTTTAATCTTTATAGGTTGTTTTCTAAATGACATGTGATGTATATGAGCCATTTATTTAGTTCTACATTGGTTAGGAGGTAAAAATATGTAACATGTTTAACAACCAATTTTTAACAAACCTCGTGGAAGCTGGCTGAACACCAGATTCTGCTCATTTTCGTCTAAAATGGAGGCAAGATACGCGTTTTGTTGGCGGCAAAGGGCACTGGCTTGGTCCCATGTTGTTCTTTTCTCCTTTATTAAAAAGCAGCTATCTCTATACGGTATCCATCCAGGAGAACAATTTCCTTCAACTTAAGTAATGCATTCTTTTTTTTTTTTTTGTCTTAATTTTTTAAGAGTAGTATACGAATTCATATAGCCAATTTATCTTTCATACATGCATGTAGTTTATTTAAGGATCCAAGAACTTTGATTACCTTTGGCAGTTTTAGATAACTTCTTCTTTTCCTTTGATGGTCCTTTAAAAATTATGAAAATTATTAAATTTTATAAAAAATAAAACTAGTCAAATTACTTCGTGTACTTATCTGTCATATATCTATATTCTTTCTTTGGATATGTATAAAATTAGGCTATGAAATCAGCTGCAGTCATAGACCTATATATGAAAGAGTAGAATTGTAACACTAACTCGTCTTCTCGCACACAGCAGAGTGTAATTGTTGACACGAGTTGTCTGTCCAGAGTGAGTTTGAAATAAACATGGCGACACATTCCTCATCACCCCCAACTGACTCTCTGGTTCGCCTTAAAATATCAAAAGTTAAGATTACATTTGGCTGGTATTGTTAACAAGCATTAATATGTCAGTAGGTCCCCGCCCGATTCTTTATTATACTTTTTTCTTCACATTACCTTTTTACTTTAAGGTTCTCTCTCTCTCTCTCTCTCCCTTCAATATTTAATTCATAACATGTAAGCATTAAACAATTCTATTGAAATTTGTTGTAATTAAAACTGGGATCACCTGGAAACCAGTTGTAAAAAAACAAATGGGTCACCATCGGTCCACTGAAATCCGACTCCTTCGGTGCGCGAATTAGCACCTATCCACACCGAACCACCAACGTCAATCGACTTTAAAACGCCTATTATATTAGAAAATAGTAAATCTAAGTCAAATTTTAATTATATATTACTGCACACAGAAAACAATTCACTCCACTTATTATTTTCGCCTTTTCACCCTCGTTGCCATGCAGAACAGAAAGACATTGCTATTACACATTTTGGTGTAAATTTATTTGTATGTGTGCTAAGTGTGCAAGGTTAGTTACTCTGTACCTATTCAGATGATTTCTACTGAGAACAATCTTGAAAATTTATTGATTGTAACTGACCAGTTATAAATGCCTGCTCCTCTGCGTTGTCAATGCTGATCAAATGAGCTCCCCTTTTCCGACATTCATACTCGGCAGAAGACCATGTTAACAGTTTGGAGATGAAATAAAAACACGATGACCTGCTATCATCAACCCAGCCTTTTCCGCACTCGGAGAAGCCATAATTGAAATCAAAATATTATAATCATCGGATGAGACAGACAGTACAATCCCTTTTCCTACTAAAATAAAAAAGAATTGAGAATCCATTTAGCTGCCCAGACCTGTTTCATGGGTAATGTGTAAATTAAGTTTGCTAGAGAAAACAGAAAACAGAGAAAACAGAAATAATTAACATTGGTAGAGATATGCAATACATTTTTTTTTCATAAGGATTTTTGTAAAAAAAAAAAAATCCTTATTCTAGTTCTGGAAAATTCTCACAATTCACTACCTACGCTTTTTAGTATATTTAGTTTTCTTGCTCAAGAATTTAATGTTCAAGGGTAGCCTTATTTTAGCTTTTATTGGAAATATATAGAGGATATTCAATGTTTTGTAGTTGAATATGGAATTTATTTCACGAGTGGGACAGGATTTTTTTTATATTTTCACGAGTGCGAAGGACGAGTGAAAATATCAAAAAATCCTGTCTCACGAGTGAAATAAATTCCATATTCAACTACAAAACATTGAATTTTCTGTTTATTACATTTTTTTAAAAAAATTCTTTGATTTTCCCTTTGCCTCTGTCTTTTTGTAATATAGTCATAGGCTCGTGACGTCATAGTTGAGCGGTTGAGACGTCATAGCAAAGTGAGGTGAAAACACTGTAAACATGAATTTAACAACATATTTTTGGAAATTTTGACAGTTTTATTCGCTGTCAGAATGCTTTATTTATTTCCATTTATCTTATATTAGGTCAAGGAAGATTTTTTACAGCAATCTTCGTTATGGGAAGGGAAAGCGAGAGTTTTCCCGCACTTCTGATATTCGTCACACTGTGACAGAATATCATTTTGATATCCTTTCACACTGTGACAGGATATCATTTTTATTCAATGAATAAATTACAGTATTTCAAGGGTAAAAATGTAATAAATTAATCTCCCACACTGTATAATATGTTATGAAGGTACATTAGACAAATTATCTGTCATTCTTTTTTCTCTCGTTCCCTTTTTTAGGGAGGGGTCGATTCTTAGAATTAAAAATTTTTGTGTCCAGCATATTTTAAATCAAACAACAGAGTTAAAATTTATGTTTTGCATTACATTTTTTTTTCTTTAGGTTTTAGAGTGTCATCATTTTATTCCAATTTTTTAAATATTCTGTGATAACCAGATTTGTTCTTTTTATAAGTTTATTAATTATGAATATCAATGATATTACAAATTATGATAATGGTAATGATATTGGCAGTAATGACAGTGTGCTGTACAAATGAAAAATAAGAAAAACATGACATTACTTACAAATGTAAATTCACATGAATATTATGAAGCATTACTAAAAAATATGAATAAAAAAATATTTTACAAAATATGACAGACAGTTGACCTTTCCATTATAAAGATTTATAACATATTACACTCATAATAAACTCATGAATAAATATATAACATGCTTTCATATAAATCTTACCCCAACTAGGGCCACAATGCACAAACTCAGGTCAAGGTCACCGTCGACCACAGTGATACTGTATAGATACTGTATAACCTAACCAAAAATCAATATACCTATTTTACCTCTAATTGTAGTTGTAAACAATAACAAAAGTATATCTCGTAAAATAATTTTAAACTTCTTCATAATAAAAGCCTATTAAACATCACCAGAAATAAAATGAATAGCCAATATTATATGAACGTTTATCAACAAAACATGCTGAATTTATTCTATTAAAATAAATATTTTCAGACTTTACAAATATTAAAATAACCCTATCAAAACATAGTTTACTATTATGAGCAAAGCTATATTTAAAAATGTAAACTTACAGTTGGTACACCTAGCTAGAAATAATTCAGCTTCAACAATGTTACTGTTCAGCACACAGCCTTCATAGCGCGAAACATTTCGTGCAAAATCATAAACTATGAAGTCACGTGATCACAGGAAGTGATGTTGAAATTATCAAAATATTAAACAATACATTAAAATAAAAACTTATGTGTATTTTCCATCATTATTTGAAAAATGACAATGACAAAAATTATTTTAAATGAATATCTTAAATACTTTAGCTGAACAGAATTTCTGTTACTAAAAATAGATGTGGAAATTACCCTCAATGACAAACAGTGTATGAAAACAAAGAGAGATAACTCTATTGTAAAAATCACCACATCACATTCTTCCCTGCTAAGTATTTTTTGCTTTCCACAGCAAAAAATTGAAAAATATACACACACAAAAATATTTTTCAGGAGAAAACTATACACTAATTTTCAAAAATATTACAAAATGTCTGATTCAAATCATATTTACACAAAAATTTCTTGCGATTCTAAAACGGATTGTGGCAACTTGTTCGGATTTGAATGTTTTCCTGCGGTAGTTCTCAATGATCTGCGCAACGGAACCGGCTTCCCTGCTTTTTCTCTTGCATCCTCTGAATGTACGGAGTTTTCAGTATTTGTATTGAATTCACATTTTTCACTTGAATCACATCTTTCAATTGAATCACATTTTTCACTTGTTTCACATTTTTCACTAGATTCACATTTTTCACTATGAATTCCCACTGAAGAATCCTCACCATTCACATCTGGCTGTAACCGGTCTGCTGGTATGTCTGATTGTGTTTCTTTATCCTTGGAATCTTTCTGAGCTGAAATTTTCTCCATAGGTTGAGGATAGAGAGTTGACCATCCACTTCCCTCATCTTTTTCGGTGTTGTCCACAGCATCGACTTTCTTCAGGGAATCACAAAACTCTCCTGTATTTAACAGTTCTGTTCTGGTAACTGTTTTCTTTTCTCCTGAACCATCTAACAACTGTACTGTATATACGTTATTTTCACGTTTTTCAAGTACTTTGTATGGAGTTGAGTTCCAATGATCTTGAATCTTGTTTCTGCCCAAAATGTGATTCTTCAGTAACACTATGGATCCTACTGGAATAGGTTTTTCATGTGCGTTAGCATTATAACGATCTCGTCTATTCTCAGCATTTTTCTCTATGTTATCTGAAGCTAACTTCATCATATCCTGCATTTTCTTGTTATGCTCTAGAATCCAGTTATCCACACCTTCCTGATTCTCCTCTGAATTTAAAAGCAAGTCTATCGGTAAACGTGGGTTTCGTCCGAACATTAAATAGTATGGCGACAAACCTGTAGACGCATGTGGAGTTGCATTGTAGATGTATGTCATCTCAGCTAAATAATCAGGCCATCGCTTTTTCTTCTCAGGTGGTAAAGTTTTTAATCTGTCATGCAACGTACGATTATATCGCTCACATTGTCCATTCCCAATGGCGTGATAGGGAGTCGTCCTTGACTTTTGAATGTTATAGATCTTGCACAATTCCTTGACTACATCACTTTCGAAATTCCTTCCTCTATCAGAATGAATACGATGAGGTATACCGAATTTGAAAAACCAGTCTTTCACCAATACCTTTGCCACTGTAACTGCCTTTTGGTTTGAGGTCACTATAGCTTGTGTAAACTTTGTAAACACATCTGTTATGATAAGCACATTTTCTTTTCCATCACTAGATTTCTCGAGGAGAGTAAAATCTATGGCGACAATTTCCAATGGCTTATGAGCTATCAAACTTCCAATTGGCGGTCTAACAGTTGGTATAGGAGCCTTGGCAATCATACAGCGCTCACATTTCTTGATCCAATGTTGAATGTCGGAATACATTCCTGGCCAAAAACATCTCCTTTTCACAAGTGCGAAAGTTCTCTCAATTCCTTGATGACCAGAATAATTATGCAGAGAGTCCAATACTTGATATTTCAAGGATTCTGGAAGTATTAACTGCAAAAATTCTCCCTCTGAGTCTTGACATTTCTTGTACAAGCTCTTCCTTGGAAAATTCTGGAAACATCTTAGTTGCTGTAAACTCAGAATCATGTTTTGATTTTTCCTTAGACTGCAGGCTCTGAACATCAGTTAATGTTGTACTTTTCACCAAATTGGTAAGAATTTCTTCTGAATATACATGTTCTGTTTTATCTGCACACCATGCCACTGACATTTCCTCGGTTGAAATGGATTCTGCATGAACAGTTTTTCGACTAAGTGCGTCAGCATTCCTATTTGAACGTCCTGATCTGAACATGATCTCAAAGTCAAATTGCGCCAGTTGAGCAGCCCATCTCATTTCTACAGATCCTAACTTAGCAGTCTTAAAATGGCTTAACGGATTGTTGTCGGTGTAAACAACGAATTTTCCTCCTAACAAATAGTCTCTGAATTTTTCTGTTATAGCCCATTTCAAACTAAGTAGTTCAAGTTTCATAGAACTGTAGTTAGACATATTTTTCTCTGTTGGACGAAGACTTCTTGAAGCGTATGCTATGACAACACGTCCTTTATCCTGATCTTGCGATAGCACTGCGCCTAACCCGTCGTAACTCGCATCAATTTCCAAGATGAACTGTCTCTTGAAGTCCGGGTATCCCAAGATAGGAGTTGTCGTAAGTGCTTCTTTTAACTTCATAAATGCATGATCACAGTCTTCATTCCATCTCGCACAAAATGAACCATCTACCGTTTTTATCCTTGTTCGCTTGGTTTTCTTCTCCTGTTTGGTAAGGATAGCATGTAATGGGGCAGCTATTTTACTAAAGTTCTTCACAAATTTTCGGTAGTACGAACATAATCCTAAGAATGAACGCAATTCCTTCTCAGAATTTGGTTTAGTCCAAGTAGTGATGGCAGATATTTTGCTGGGATCAGTTTCAATGCCTTTACTGGAAATTTTATGTCCCAAATACTTGACTTCTTGTTTGAAGAAATGGCACTTCTTTGGATTAATTTTCAAACCATGTTTGGTCAGTCTTGAAAATACAAAATCAAGTCTTTCTAGGTGTTGTTCAAAAGTTGATGAGTAGACCAAAATATCATCTAAGTATATCAGTAGAAACTCAAAATTCTTGTCTCCAAGACATGCTTCCATCAAACGTTGAAAAGTTCCTGGACTGTTACACAAACCCATAGGCATTCTAAGGTATTCGTACAATCCTCCGGATCCTATACGGAATGCGGTCTTTGGTATCGACTCATCATCTAATGCGACTTGATAGTAACCTTGCGCTAAATCAATGGTGCTGTAATACTTTGATCCGCATAAAGCATCCAATGACTCTTCAATTCTCGGTAAGGGAAAAGCATCCTTTACTGTCTTTTGGTTAAGAAGACGAAAGTCTACACATGAACGAAGTGATTTATCCTTTTTCCGAACCAATACAGCTGCAGCTCCGTACGGACTAGTACTTGGTCTAATTACTTGCTGATCAAGGAACTTCTGAATGAGCTGTTTCACCTCTTGCATCATGTGGGGTGGTACCCGTCTATGTGGAACAGCGATGGGTTTGTTATCAGTCAGTTCTATGTGATGCTTTACCGTGGCTGTAAATCCTAAGTCGTCTTCATCTTTGCAAAATGCTGCTTTATGTTTCTGCAATAAGTGTGCAAGTTTTCGCTGTTGTTCACTACTAAGAGTGGTGTCTATATCAATGTCATATCCATGTAATTTGATTTTTCCATTTCCATGTTCCGTAATATCTGAAGCTATTTCTGTCTCTCCATCAATTTGGACTTGAATTTCATTATCCTTCACTGTCACTTGAACAGAATTATGTAAGGAATCTGCTATTTCTGCTTCTTGAACTGTCCCAATCCTCGTCTTAGGATTTAACCACACATCTTCAGTCCCTAGATTTATCACTCGTACTGGCACTCTTCCATTTGAAGTCTCTGAATAAGAGTCTATCACCATCACATTGCGTGGTAAATTTCCATGAGGACTTTGAATTGCCTGTACTAGTACATTCGAACATCCTCGGCTTTGTCGTGTAGTACACATAACAGTTACCATGGATTCAGCTGGTACTTTTACTGGAATTCGTCCAACTTTGGCAAAACTAAGCCTGTTAACTTCTGATGTCATTTGATACATGGACAACACAACATTCCATGTGTCACACAAAAGTTTATCTTTGGTATCAGACACGGACTCCAAATGAGTTTTCAGAAGTTTGAAGAAATTACTTCCAAGGACTCCTGGTACTCGGCTCTTCCGTTCTCGACCAAAATCGTCATCGGGATCCCTCACAACCAATACACCAACATTTGGAATTGTGACTATACTTGGGATGCTAATCTCAACTTCCGCATATCCAAGGTATGGAATAGGTAGGTTGTTAGCTCCAGTCACCTTCATCCAAGAAGTAACATCATGAAGTTTTGGCTTATTATCAAGTAGACTTCTAAAAAATGTTTCTGTCACTGTTGAAATTTGAGAACCAGTGTCTAACAAACACATTGTATCTTGGTTTTCAATTTTCACTGACTTTACGGGACAAGGTCCAATTCCTTTGTCAAAAACTCTGTCACGAATGTCTGTTTGCGAGTCTTCAATTTCCACTCCTGCAGTTCGACTCTTCACTACAGAAGTTGTTATTCCCCCTGTTTATTAACATCTTGCTTGGAGTTGCTTTTCCTAGCTTCTGATGGGAAAACAGATGGACATTGATTTGCTTTATGACCCTTGCCACTGCACTTAAAACACGTCACATAGTTTTTCTTAACATTGTCAATCTGTCTCTTAGGCTGTTTGGGTTCTGCACATCTTGCGGTAGAATTAAACTTTTCTGTTAGCGTCTGCAATTCTCTGCTGTGTCTGTCCAGTTGCTGTTGTTGCTTCAGTAGTAACTTCTTTATGTCTTCCAACGAATCAACTAATTGAACTTTGGCTCCTTCTGATGAACACTGTTGTGGTAGATTACGACTTCTATAATCTTCTGACCAGTCAATCACTGTCTCTCTAAATTTAGGAAAGTTCATATCCTTGTACTGATGTAAGTAACGTCTCATCTCTCTTCTCAGACTGTCATCCCGAATTCCATCAACAAATTTTTCTTTCAACATTGTGTCCTTATCGGTAATCACACTTGAATCCTTGTTGTGGATCTTCTCCATAAGCTTCATCAACGCCAGTGAGTACTTTTGTAGAGTTTCACCCTGTTCTTGGTTGCGCTGGTAAAACTGCTGTTGTAGTGCTGCAATAGTTTGGTAATTAGTAAACACTGAACGTATAATGTTAAATATTTTTTCTGGAGAATCCCTTTCGTTCTCTGGTCGTAAGCGTATTTCGTCCTTACATTGTCCACCAATGTTGTCGTAAATGAAATCAAGTTTGGCATCTAGTGGTTCAATTGTTTTTAAGTGTTGTTTTACATCATGAATCCACTCGCATATGTCTGGGTCATTAACACTTATAGGTCGTCCACACAGTTTTGGTATTTTCTTCTCCCTTGCTATGAAAACAGTTTTATGTTCTTCTGATTTAGCGAAACTCATGTTATGTACATCGGCATTTAATTTTTCAATAATGGTGTTTGCTTTTATTAGTTCATGTTCTAATTTTTCAGTCTTCATAGTTTGAAATGTCAATTTGGCTTTTAATTCTTCTTCCGACATGGTAATAAATAATACACTGTAACTCTCCTACCAAATGAATCCTAAGTTGCTCTAGTTGTCCGAAACAGCTCTTCACATCATATCGTCACTGAACCATTAACTCTCATGTTGATACTGGAGACCTAAATTATGCACATCACACTGCCATATAATCCGAGTTAACCATTAACTTATCCTGTCCACGACGCCATTTGTGATAACCAGATTTGTTCTTTTTATAAGTTTATTAATTATGAATATCAATGATATTACAAATTATGATAATGGTAATGATATTGGCAGTAATGACAGTGTGCTGTACAAATGAAAAATAAGAAAAACATGACATTACTTACAAATGTAAATTCACATGAATATTATGAAGCATTACTAAAAAATATGAATAAAAAAATATTTTACAAAATATGACAGACAGTTGACCTTTCCATTATAAAGATTTATAACATATTACACTCATAATAAACTCATGAATAAATATATAACATGCTTTCATATAAATCTTACCCCAACTAGGGCCACAATGCACAAACTCAGGTCAAGGTCACCGTCGACCACAGTGATACTGTATAGATACTGTATAACCTAACCAAAAATCAATATACCTATTTTACCTCTAATTGTAGTTGTAAACAATAACAAAAGTATATCTCGTAAAATAATTTTAAACTTCTTCATAATAAAAGCCTATTAAACATCACCAGAAATAAAATGAATAGCCAATATTATATGAACGTTTATCAACAAAACATGCTGAATTTATTCTATTAAAATAAATATTTTCAGACTTTACAAATATTAAAATAACCCTATCAAAACATAGTTTACTATTATGAGCAAAGCTATATTTAAAAATGTAAACTTACAGTTGGTACACCTAGCTAGAAATAATTCAGCTTCAACAATGTTACTGTTCAGCACACAGCCTTCATAGCGCGAAACATTTCGTGCAAAATCATAAACTATGAAGTCACGTGATCACAGGAAGTGATGTTGAAATTATCAAAATATTAAACAATACATTTAAATAAAAACTTATGTGTATTTTCCATCATTATTTAAAAAATGACAATGACAAAAATTATTTTAAATGAATATCTCAAATACTTTAGCTGAACAGAATTTCTGTTACTAAAAATAGATGCGGAAATTACCCTCAATGACAAACAGTGTATGAAAACAAAGAGAGATAACTCTATTGTGAAAATCACCACATCACATATTGTATGAATTTGAATATTTCTTCCAAGGTGCTTCTTTATTTTTGATGATTCTCTTTAAAGCAATCTTTATAATAAGAATTATTACATACCTAGGCGAAGATTTTTATTCATATTCTTTATCCATTCTATGGATCCCACGGTATGGTAGCAGACAACACTTAGTTCCGCTGAACACAATTTATCGGTGAACCAAATACCGTTCCTATCTAAGATGAAATGATTTTCAGCTATAAATCTATCCTGCAGCAGACGCAACACAAAAACATTTTACATGCTACAAATGGTGATATTGGTCAGGTTCGGTACTAAATAACTACAACTGACAGCCCTAAAATCATAAAATTAAAAATAGATTTTGTTCTAGTTACAATACTGTCGACAATTCAGTTTTCATTCTGAGAATTTCGCCTTAATTCTACTAGTTTTAGTTTTAAATAATAATCATACAAAAATAGAAATGATAAAGATGACATACCTATATCCACATAGGCACACTCTCCTAACGAAATTTTGTTCTTTGGAAACTTGGTAAATTCTAGTTCTGGATTTCCATGTGAATCCCAAACCCACACCCAAGGGTTTATCAGCGAGTCATCGTCACCTAAAATACAAATTTAAGTACTCAATAGGTATGGAAATAAACCCAATTGTGACCCATTTAAAATTTTCATGCATTTAACAATATGTATATTGTGTACGGATGAAATAAACGTAATTTATTGGTCCATTCAGTTATAGTCGTAATTTGGTTCAGAATAAAAACAACTTTATCAGAAAATAGTTTAAGAGATTTCCTTATGCGACTTTCACACTCAAAAGAATTGCATGTTAATAACATTAATGTATTACAAATTTGTGAATAATTATTTGAGAAACGACATCAAAACATGTAATAAGATAACCTTTTTTCATTTAGAAAATGAAATAAGTTTCTACGAAATAACAGAACTCGTAATGACAAAATTCATTATAACGTACAAGATTAACCATATTTAAAGAGTTTGTTACCACATTCATCCTTAAACATGTATAGAAATATAAAATTTTAATTTTATTTCTTAAATTCATATAACCCTGTGATTTTGAAATGAACGATCTCCTTTTTGTTCTGTTTGAGTCAAGAAATACTTACGAATTAAATTAAGCCAAAATTTGCCATCATTCCCAATGCCAGTTCTTTCAAGTTCTAGAAATTGTTGTAAAAAGCTTACATCTTCCTCGCTGAAAATTTGAAAGTGTGTCATAATTTCGAACGTTCTATGGTCGATACAATGGCCTTGTCAGCAAATACAATTCATCGTTGAGTCATATGCTGACTGACGTTTTTCATACTAATTGTTATTTCATTATTTATACACTGAATTGATAAACAACAGATAAAAATAAAATAACTGCACCTTTTGATCTCTAGAAGACTAGAATTTAGTCTTCTGCATGTACTTTTAGCATTAAGTAGTGATGTTTGCAAGTCGTCTACATGTTTAAAACATCTGTTTTGATGATAATACCATCCTCCAGGACAAAGTCCTACAATCATAAATCATGTTTTCACTAAATACTAGTATATATCTTTGTGCGTGTGTAAGTAAAAACCTTACTTGTTACATAGAAAGGACATAAGATTGCATTGAATAGAGTGGTCAGGAGAACATCTGTACATGAAGCACAGTGGTAAACTTATCGTTCAGTAGTGATTGCTTAAAATATCCTGAAAGAAATCATCCAGTCTGCGAAAATGTACCTTCAGGTTTTGAGCAGACAAAATTCTTTTGCAGATGACAGCTGATTAGGACCCAGTTCCCGTGTACAGAGGCAGTTCTATTATCTGGTTGTTTCAGCAATATACACGAATCATTTCCTGATCTACAAAATAACACTGATACATAATTTAATTCTTAGGAGCTAAGTTCTGTATGGGAGCCTATTCAATAGATATATATATATATATATATATATATTTAATTCCATGTGTAACAAGAGGCCCATGGGCCACATCGCTCACCTGAGAAGCTTTGACTATGTGATTCTTAACCAGATTTCCCCCTTGTAATACCTACTAATGACTCCATCGTTCCCCAAGGGTCTTAACTTGGACAATTCAAATTCCCTATTGTGGCCCCGCCCAACCCCTGGGGGTCATGATTTGAAAAATTTAGAATCTACTCTACCCCAGGATGCTTCCATATAAGTTTCAGCTTTTCTGGCCCAACAGTTTTTGAAAAGAAGTTTTCTAAAGATTTTTCCTATATTCTTCTATGTAAAACTTTGATTCCCTATTGTGGCCCTGTCCAACTCCCGGGGGTCATGATTTGAACAATTTAGAATCTACACTACCCAAGGATGCTTCCACATAAGTTTCAGCTATTCTGGTCCGGTAGTTCTTGAGAAGAAGATTTTTAAAGATTTTTCCTAAATTTTTCTATGTAAAACTTTGATTCGCTATTGTGGGCCCTCCCAACCCCCGGGGGGTCATGATTTGAACAATTTAGAATCTACACTACCCAAGGATGCTTCCACATAAGTTTCAGCTATTCTGGCCCTGGAATTTTTGAGAAGAAGATTTTTAAAGATTTTTCTTATATATTTCATTGTAAAATTTTGATTCCCTATTGTGGCCCCGCCCAAACCCTGGGGATCATGATTTGAACAATTTAGAATTTACACTATACCAGGTTGCTTCCACATAAGTTTCAGCTTTTCTGGCCTGGTGGTTCTTGAGAGGAAGATTTTTTTAATGACCCCAACCTAAATTTGTCTTTTCTTGATTATCTCCCCTTGGGAGAGGACTCGGCCCTTCATTTTAACAATTTAAATTTCCCTTTACCTAAGGATGCTTTGTACCAAGTTTGATCAAAATTGGCTCAGTGGTTTTTGAGAAGAAGTCAAAAATGTGAAAAGTTTACAGACGGACAGACAGACAGATAGACAGACGGACGGACGGACGGACGACGGATAAAATGTGATCAGAAAAGCTCACTTGAGCCTTCGGCTCAGGTGAGCTAAAAAGTGATTGACATACACGAAGCATAATAAAGAGTTAAAAAAAATACCTTGGAATTTTAAAGAGTCGGTGCCAATAGGAATTTGGGATAATAACCTTACTATTTTTTGAATCAAACCATTTCTGAAATTAAAATAAAATTACTTAAATTAAGAAGGAACTCATGCTGTATTGTATATAAATCTGTAATTTACGAATGAACAAAGTATTCAAGGATCACGCTCTTTTCTTACCCCACCGGAATATTTCAGTCCTGTCCACAAATCTGATTTCTCTTCTACAGCTAGATGATTCATAGATGATTGAATATTAGGATTGTTAATAATGGGTAGGCTGGCGTCTTGTGTTATTCTGCAGAATTCACTGTAAATAAATCATTGACAGATTATTTATATATATATAAATAGGTCAACCCATAGTTATATCGACTTCACAGAAAACCTCCCTGCTCAGTGGCCCTGAGTGCCGATCAAAGGACAAAATTTGTAGCTCTCCACCGGCAAGTGGTGGCATCTCCAAATAAGTGAAAAATTTTCGAGAGGGACGTTAAACAACATACAATCAATCAATCAAAATATAGACATCATTTCATAATTTGATCAAGTGTTTTTCAAATGTGATAATAGTTACTGATTTTTTTAAATTAATAATCTAGAGACCACGTTCAGCATAATTTGTTGAAGTGATTTCAAATGTGATATAGTAAAATATATTTTTCTATTCAATATCTATAGACACCACAGCATAATTTGAAGTGATGTTTCCGCCCTCTTTTCAACTTCTGTCAATTTATATAAATAATAGGACAATGGAGACCTTCTAAATCCTTATCACATCTTATGTTTCCCGTATAAGATACAACTTCGTTACCTTTATCAAAAATATCATGCCTTCCAAAGATTTCCTTTACATCAAACCAATAAAAAATATTTGGTTTGGATGGAAAAAGCAATAAATGACAATTTTTTTCAAGTTAACAGATACAGAAAAATCTTTATCAAAACCAAACCAAACTGATATTGATAAGAAAAATCAAGACAAGTGCGAAGAGTACTACATTCTGTACGCCGTGAGACTCAAAATATGTTCCTTGTAATGAATTCAGTTTTCTTCTTTTTCTGCTGATACATTTGCTTAATATCAGTTTCCGGTGAGGAAAAACGCATTCTGTTGAGCGATCCTGACATGATGGATTCGCGGCTAGAAGCCCTGGAACATGAATTACAGACTTTGAAATCGGTACTGCTTGCTCAAGACGTAAAATTAAATTCTCAGGAATTAGAAATTCAGGATTTGAAAAATCAGCCAAGCATTAAAACTTCAGATAATTTTAGATTCTCAATATTGTAGCCCATCAACAGATTTTTTTTTTGTAAAAGGCACTGCATTTATTTGTTAACAGATTTTTAATTAAGAGGAGGAATAGAGACACAGTAACCCTTCATATTATTTGACTGCTACATCATAACAGGACTTTTGAGATAAACAAAACTGATTTGATACATTTGAAGGCTGTATTACAGTGGACAAAGGCTTTCAAAACAGGTGTTTATACAAACAAAATGCAATTAAGTCATGGCTTCTATTGCAGTCTTATTAAAATGCTTTTATGATATTAAAAAAATTTCTTCTTCTTCATGATAAGAAGTCTGTTAAAAACAGATCAATGAAAAATGACTTAAAATACATTATATCCACGCATATATCCTTATTGCTGGACTTGTATTGGCAACATGTAACAAGTAACATCTTGCCTACATACATTAAATCTCATTCGTTTGTCCGTCTGTCAGTCCGTCACAAAAACTTTTACCTTGGTCAGAACTTTTGAATGAGACGAGATAGGGATCTCATATTTAAACTGTGTAAAGATGTTAAAGAAAACAATGAACATCTTATACTAAAATGTCAAAATGTTTCTCATATATGGGATGTTGTTCAGCAAGTTTTGAAATTTGATATAACATGGAAAATATTGTTATTGGATTTTATTCTGAAAAAACATGAAAAGATATTATTTTTGAATAACATAATAACGCTGATTGCATGTAAAATTTACAAATACAAAATATTAATGTACTGTAGACTAAAAACAAAGAAGAAAAGCCTCAAGAAATATGTTATCATATGAAGACTATATTGAATATTTTTTCTAAAGTATATAAGAAAATTCAACATGTCAATAATGTTATAAAATGTATTAAAGACAAACCATAATTCATAAATCCATTGTAGAATAAGCCTGTTGTTCTACAAATCTTATCTGGGAGACAATAGATAGACTGTATTTGAGCTGGAGGGAGGTCTCCCAGATATATAAGGGTACCTATACAATTATACTCAAAATAATCAGCTGTATTTTTCAATGACTTTTCTTCATTTTGATATTTTGTGATAAAACCTATATAAATATACATAAGATAATCAGCTGTATTTTTTATTGACTTTTCTTCATTTTGATATTTTGTGATAAATTATTCCATATGATTTTTACATGACAAATACAAAAAGAATGTACTTGTTCAACTTATCAAATCAATGCATTGTGTGTAACATGTATATGATGTTTTGTTTTTCTAATAAAATGTAGAAATAAAAAAGAATATTCAAACTGTATAATGCACGTGAAAAGACCTTACTAAATACACTATGATTTTTGAACCCGTGACCTTGACCTTGAAGTCTGACATACTTTAGAAAAAAAATAAGCATTACTTAAAATTTGCCTTATTTTTGAATGAGACGAGATATGGCTTTCATAATTAAACATGTGTATTATCTGTGACAAAACCTTTCTTTATACACTACTATTATATGATTTTTTACATCATGACTTTGACCTTAAAGTTTTTCCCTATTTTTCAAAATTTTAACATTGGTCATAGAGATACGGCTTTCACATTAAATCTGCGTATTGCTTTTAACTTAACCTTTCTAAATGCACTAAGATTTTTTTTACCCCGTGACCTTGACCTTGATGTTTGACCTACCTTAAAAAAATGTTAACTTTTCATTGCAACTTTTGATTGAGAAGACATAAGGCTTTCATATTTGACAAGTGCATTACCTGTGACAAGATATTTTCGAACATGCTATGATTTCTGACCCTTAATCTTGACCTTCATGATTTAACTAATCCCCCCCCCCCAAAAAAAGATCAACTTCGGTGAATACTTCTGAATGACATATGATAGGGCGTTCATATTTGGCACAATATGCCATAAAAATTACATCTCACCCACAGAGACACCGAAAGCGGGGGTCACAATTCTTTTAATTTGCTTGTAATTACAAGTAACTCTTCAAGTAACCAGAGCCATATTAAAGTATAATATTAATGAGGCCAAGCTCGTGAGCACAGAATTTACTAGTATTTTCTTCAAAGAGAGGCAAATGTGTGGGGTTTACTACACCTTCTTCTTAAGAATAAATAACTTGACCGCTTTTCTTTCACATATCAGCAATATTTCTCATGAATTTACATTTAAATAGGTAAACTGAATGTTTACCAAGTAAAGTGGGAAAAATTTGGAAGATTTTGTCAAAATGTAAAAAAAAAAAATATTTGCAAATGTTTATATAGAAATACATATACAACTATGCTGAAATGAGCATCTAAGAAACCTACTTTTTAAGAGAGCCGACTGGTGTTTATTGTGTGAAAACTACAATATAGAAACTCTATATAACTTACATAGACTTCAGTTTATAAGCCAAGTTTAGGGAAAATCATACCGTCCAGGTATACAGACACATTTACTATAGGATTATACAGAAAAGTGCCAATTTTTCGCACTTTAATTAAAGCAAGTTATCCAAATATTACAATAGACTTTTGCCTACTTTATAGTAATTTCTTAATTTTATTAAATTTTATTAATTTTGTGAAAAAAGGTAAAATAACTTAAATATGCTTCATTTTACTATGATGGACGAAGTATTGCGCAATGGAAACCATAGTCGAACACATTAAAATTAGGGATTTATTATTTAATTTGTCATTTTCATTTGATACTTGTTGTATAGATATTTTTTTGGTATGCATTCAATGAAACATTTCGTGCAATTCTTTTTTTTACTTGGTACACAGGTTCTACTTATATAAGATGGGGACGAAAGACCTGTCCAGTCGTTAACGGAACCTCTTTACTGTATGCTGGTAATATGTTAAACCGAATGATAGTTTAAAGCTCACCTGAGTGAGTGTTTTTGTCCCCCACTTTCGCAAAAGCAAGCGGACATTACATATCATTTGTTTGTTCGTCTGTCTAGCTGCACGTCTGTCAGTCTGCCCGTCCGTCACAAAAACTTTTTCAAAAATATTAATCATTACTCTGAATTGGCTGTAATTTTTGAATGAGAATGAGATAGGACTTTTATATTACACATGTGAATTACCTGTGACAAGACCTTTCTAAATACACTATGATTTTTGACTCTTGACCTTGAAGGCTAACCTACTTTTCGAAAATTTTAACCCTGGTCATAACTTTTGAATGAGAAAAGATAGGATTTTCATATTAAAGCTGTTTTATGCCATTGACAATACATTTACAAATACATTATGATTTTTCACCCAGTTACCTTGAAGTTTGAACTACTTTTAAAAAATTTAAACAATACTTAAAATTGGCCATAACTTTTGAATGAGAAGATATGGGGCTTTTATATTATAGATATGTATCATCATGACAAGTCCATTCTGCAATAAAACAATATTATCATTTTTGACTTCGTGACCTTGACCTTGAGGTTTGTCATACCGTTCAAAACATTAACCTCGGTAATAACTTTTGAATGAGTAGAGATATTAAGACTTTCATATTAAATTAGTGTATTGACTATGACAAGACCTTTCTATATACACTATGATATTTTTAAATCCATGACCTTCTTTACAAAATGGTTAATTTTTATGCGCCCGGATCGATAGATCGGGGGTGCATATTGTTTTTGTTCTGTCTGTCTGTTGTCAACTTTAACCTTCGCCATAACTTGTGTGAACCATTAGAGATAGAGACTTCATATTTGGTATGCCTACTCCACTTATTAAGTTCTTTCAAATGACACCAATCAATGACCTTGTGACCTTGACTATGACCTACCAAGGGTATATGCTAAAAATAGCTTTTCCAAACTTTGTTGCCGCCGGGTGCATAGTGTTTCACAAACACATCTTGTTCTTCATAACTTTAACTGAGAAGATATAGGCCTTTCATATTTGATATGTGCAAGAAATTTTCAAACATGCTATAATTTTGAACGCTTGACCTTGACCTTAACGATGGCCTTATTTTGAAAAAAAAACAACTTCGGTGAATACTTCTAAATGGCATATGATAGAGCGTTCATATTTGACACAATATGCCATAAAAATGACATCTCACACAACGAGACACTGAAAGTAGGGGATGATAATTCTTTGAATTTGCTTGTTCTGATCATATTTTGCATGTAGTCGAGGGCGCTTTTGATTGGCATTCGGCAGGAATCTGGGCGTACTTGAAAAATTGATTTTATTCCCGACATGTCACATGAAATTTTAACATTTTAATTTTTTTTTATTTATCAGATTCCTGTGCAAAGGAAAGAAAATATTTTCCCGAAAGTGAATTTTGATTTGCTAAAAAATAATTTTCTGGCTAAATCAGACATTTTCTTACACAATGGTATTTTCAAAACACGTTTCTCTAACTTTTTCTACCTCTGGGTCTTCTCTCAATGGTTTTAGAACGTTATGTGTGCATTTTAACTAATTCAAAGAAACGAATGTGCACTTATGTAAAAAAAAAAGTCACTTTATTAGACTGATTTAAATGTGAGGAGACCCAGAGACCATAAAAGGAACTTAAGAGGAACTCAATTTCCAAAAAAAAGTCTATTGTGTAAATGTGATGCTTCTTTGACCTTTTAAAACCTTAGTGTATGTGTAGTGATGATATTCATTTTATGTACTGATGTATTAAAATCTTAAATTAGGTATATTCTGGTTCCGTTTGGTTCAATTATTCCATCTTCTAATGCCCTGTTCACACATAAAGACAAAGTGTCTGTATACACATTTTAATGATTAAGAAAATTTTCCTTAGTTTTTCACTCAAAAATAGCACAAGTACCTATAGCTGACCACCGACAAGTGGCATTTGACTAAATTTTGCCATTACGCATGCGTCAGAATTTAATTCGAATTAGCTTCGCTTAGCGTTCACACGGATTAATGCGAAGTAATTTAATGCGCAGTAAACTAATTGATGAACATATATACACTTATCATCTATTCCTTCAATAATATCATTAGTATGTTATTATACCTCCAAGGAAAAATGGTCATATATAAATGTTACAATTTGACAAGGTATTTCAAACTAAATGAAAAAAAAATTATGGTTGTGTTTGTAAAATTTGACCAGCTGTCTTGTCTCTTGATCTGATTAAGATATATTTTGATCTTTTCATTGTAATTCGTTTGGTATCATTTATATTGTAGGATTTACTGCGGGTAGACATTACAGACAAGCAGGAAGTGGTGTGAATACACTCTGTCTGCCTCATGATCCAGAGTCGGCACCGGCTGGTCTTCCTCCTTTTTTAACCTGGGGTCGCTTATATGGTTCAGAATATGATTTTAGTTTCAAAAACATTGTTCCTGACGACGACGTACCATGTTCTGTCTGTTTTGTCCACCATGCATCCTCTATAATGATTCCTGCCAAACATTCATGCCCTCTTGGTTGGAAAAAGCAATATTCAGGTTTCTTAACATCAGATTCAAGTCAGAGTAACCCTGTTTACTATGGCTCTGAATATCTGTGTCTGGATGGAAATCCTGAATATATGACCTATGGTGCTCGACAGTATAACAATGATGGTAGACTTTTTTTCCCGGTACAGGCAGTATGTGGCTCCCTGCCATGCCCACCGTACAAAGATTCCCAAACTGTTGCCTGTGTTGTTTGTACCATGTAATCACATTTAAAAAGCAAAATATGAATAAATACTAACCAATATGTTCAGTATTTAAAATTTCTAATATAAAGGTTTTGCATATTCAAAACTGTAAAAATAAGAATTGTTTGTAAAGCACTCCTCCCCTAAATAATTAGAATATTTTACTTCGTCAAAATGGCTAAACTCTGTCGAAAATGGCTTGATCGTATCCAAAACCAAACTTAACCTAAATACTTTTATGATAAATCTGCATACCAAATTTCTAAAGAGTTCTAAATTTTGCACTCTGCAGACGTTTGATATTTTATCAGAAAGGAAGATAAGAAACGATTGAGTCGTCATACATAATAGAAAAACAACGACATCGCATTGGGGTCTTAATACATATGCGCCATGATTATTTTAACCTTTTTGTCCGTAATCCTCCTGTCAGTAACGTCAGCGTTACTAGAGAATCGTCAACTTGGCAGCAGACGTATGTTGGTTGATGACGTAAGCTTCATGAACTCACGACTGCAAGCTCTGGAGCATCAGTTCCAAACCATACAAACACAGCTGAACACAAAGATTGCGGAACAAGATGCCGATATTAACGCACTGAGAACCACTCTGTCAAATTTTGAGAACTCAAAGGCAAGACATGGCATGTAATCTATTTTATTTCCTAACAATTATGCATATAAACGTACATGGATATAATCCTCGCAATTTTATGATAAAAGGAAATATGTATTTGCATTTTGTTTTAGGAACTACGTTTGTACGATGGGGAAAGAAATCATGTCCACCAGTAAATGGGACATCAAAAGTTTATTCAGGTAGATTTGAAACTTAAACCTTAAAGGCTCTAAAATGTTTTGAGGAAAAAAATTATGCATTTTAACCAACTTTTTTCGTGAAAAAGTGCAATTCACATCAATAATTGTGTTCAGATACAAAAACCCTGTACAATCCAAATGTTGTACACTCTGGCTAAAAATCTTTAACAATTTTGGAAAATGTAATTTTTATGTATACATTATTCCACAGGTGCTTGACGTTTTTAACCTTTAAAATTTCTTGTTATAAATGAAAATTTCCCCCATACCATATAGTATGGGGAAATTTTTACTTCTGAAATACTATAGTGTGGGGAAAATTTTAATTATGAAAAGCAAGGTTAAACATCAAGCACCTGTGTATCATTCTTATATTAACATTCTCCAAATTGAGATATCCTGTGTTATCATTGACATGTTTCTGTAATTTTTTAATTTAGGTATTGCTGGAGGTAGAAATTTCAACGAAATCGGTGGCGGAATTAACACCCTTTGTTTACCCCTTGATCCGGAGGATGCTCCTTATGGTGTGTCTGCTTACGTGCATTCTGGGCGGATACATGGTAGCGAGTACGAATTTACCTACAACAACATAGCGATGGACGATGACGTCCCGTGCGCAGTGTGTCATTCCATGTATGCTTCGTCATCAATCATGATTCCTGCTAAACTGACTTGCCCTTCAAATTGGGTGAAACAGTACGACGGATTTCTGACCTCAGAAGCACAGTACAGAGATCATAATGGCGCCGATTTCTTGTGTTTGGACAGGAACCCAGAGTACGCTACAGCCGGTTCTCGACAGACCAGCTATAACGGGAGATTGTTCTACACCGTGCAGGCAGTTTGTGGTTCTCTTCCCTGTCCGCCTTACAAAAGTTCTCAACCAATTTCCTGTGTTGTTTGCACGATGTAAATTGCTATTTCGGTAAATAAAAATAAGTTTTTGTGATATTCTTTACTTCATACCAAGTATTTAGTTGTACACAAACTACTACTAATAAGAAATAAAAATACCAAAAAGTAAATCAAAAGCGCAACACGTGACGATGCCTCTTCTTCGCATGTTTTCCTCGCGGGAAAATCGTGTTCGCAAGATTTCCATTCAGTTGACCACGTGAGATTGTATTTTCCTTTTTACCAACCGAATTTCAATGACCATTATTAGATATTTCATTTCGATACTGGTAAATTGATGATTTATAATTTCTTTAATCCCATCATATTTATAATTATTGTACATAAAGAATAAATAAAATTATCACAGATTCACAGGCAATTCTGCAAAATGATGTTTTTGATGAAATCAAAATAAATCTTTTTTATTTTACGAAAAAGGTTAAGCCAAGATTATTTTTTCTTCGATATTAAGATCTTAAAAAAGTACAGTTGCTTTATTTTATTTATTGCTAACTCCAATTTCAAAAGATTCAAAAGATTAGAGATTAATGGTCATTCAACAAGCAACCTTACAAAAGGGATGCGTATTCTCCATGGCACCTGATCCCGCTCATGTTCTTGAAATCAGTTTTTTCTCTGCTCCTTATATCTATCTATTTTCAGAGGAGCTGGGATTTATATATGAAAATGATAATCCAAATACCCATAGAGACCTCTCTTGGTAGGAAATTCTTCAAAATAATTTCTCAGTTAATCAAAATATTTTTAATTTTCCCAACAATCTAATTGAATCTGAATGACTTATACTGGCTAAGTTTAATGACCTTTTCATTATTAGTAATTTGCAATATTATTTTGTTAAAAAATATGATTAAATTTTCGATTGACAAAATCAATGTAGTTTTGGAGTTCTTGTCTTCCAACAATCTGTTGAAATTTTTGGTATAAATCTCGCCCCGTTATTAGCAAACCTTTTTCTTTTGTTTTCATGCGAAGCATAATTTATTATTTTTTTCAAAATATACATGAAAAAATGCTGAGGTCTTAAAGTCGAATTATTGAGATACTAGAGTTTATCTTATTATCAAATAACAGTAAAAATAATAAGTTACATGGAATTCTTAGCACATCGATAAAGTATCAAAGTTTTATAGTTCAGGAATGGCCAGTAGCATGACGCATCCCATTCGTACTTAGCTCATCTTGTTTTTGCTCTCCTGTGTGTAATTTTTTATACATGGAGCAGCATATAATCACATTTTGTCAACCATAGACAGGGGTATTCTGTAACACGCTGTAGATATATGACACAAACCAAGATCTTCACTCAAATGGTTTATTTCATCAAATATGAAGCAGCTTTTTGATAAGGTATATTTGTGTTTGGAACAAGTGTTTTAAACCTGTATACATACATAATACATACATACATAAGCAACTCTTAATCAGTAGCTTTAAATAATTTTATACCAGTATTCAAGTATATAAATATTCTTCGTAGTAATAACATGAAAAAAATTACTCGTATACTTTCTTGGATACTGTTCAATACTTAGACGAAAATACTTGTAAAGCTGTTGAAAAAAGAAAATATATATATATTTCCATTTCTAAATTTTTTCTCTATGATAACCCTTTGAAAGTAAGCGGGGTTGATTTCCTCATAATTCTGCCGGAATGTAAATTAGGCAGGTCGATAGGTCAGGAGCTAAGGAGGCCTAGTATGCAGGCAAATCTCGTGTGCATCTGTCTGAGTCTGACGCTAAGGCGGCCAAATATGCATGAAAATTTCGTGCGGCTGCCGTTGTGTTTGACGTCAGTGGGCTAGGACTATTTAAATTTGGATGGAAATCCTTGTGTAATTTAAATCCATGTCTGCATTTTTAAAGTTTTAATCTACAATTTTATTTCACAATGAAATGGAAATATAAGGAATCACGGTCTAGTTTGTATAGTATGCCAGGGACATCAACAATAGTGGGAAACATGGGATAATTTATACATAACGGGCTTCGCCCGTTATGCAAATTATCCCATGTTTCCCACTATTGTTGATGCCCTGGCATACTATACTACATGTAACTAGACAGTGATTCCTTAAATATATATATATATATATATATATATATATATATATATATATATATATATATATATATATATATATATATATATATATATATATATATATATATATATATATATATACTGGTTTATCGTATTATCAGATACATGGAACAGTAAAAATAATAAGTTGCATTGAATTCCTTGTTCACATACGATAAAGTAACAATAAAGTATCAAAGTTTTAAAGTTTAGGTATGGTCAGTGGCACGACCCATCCCATTCATATTTAGCTCATCTTGTTTATACTCTCCTGTGTGTAATTTAGACATGGAGCAGCATATCCTCACATATTGTCAACCATAGTTATTCAGTCACACAATATATATATATATATATATTAACTTGCCTAGATAGCCGAGCGGTCTAACGCGCTGTTCCTGCACTGCTAGGAGACAGATTCCGTAGGTCGAGAGTTCAACCCCAGGCTGGGGCGGAAGTGAGTATCCTTATAAAAGTGAATTTCTCTGTGCTTTCTATATTAATATTTCTTCACTTAGGGCAGTTATATTAGTTTAAGAGTTGTTGTAAATTGTGCTTTATAAATAAAATTTATTTCATCACAACATGTATTGTTACCAATCCTCTACAAACTAATGTCCAAATAACTGTATCTCACTTCTATTCTCAATGACCGTGTAGTGTAGGGCAGCGTTGTGAGAATTCCATCGGCATCGAAAGCAAGTTTTTTTAACTTGCCTAGATAGCCGAGCGGTCTAACGCGCTGTTCCTGCACTGCTAGGAGACAGATTCCGTAGGTCGAGAGTTCAACCCCAGGCTGGGGCGGAAGTGAGTATCCTTATAAAAGTGAATTTCTCTGTGCTTTCTATATATATATATATATATATATATATATATATATATATATATATATATATATGACACAAATCAAGATCTTCAGTTACATGGTTTATTTCATCAAATATGGAGCAGCTTTTTGATAAGGTATATTTGTGTTTGGAACAACTTTGTTAAACCTGTATACAAACATATATAAGCAACTCTTAATGAGTAGCTTTAAATGATTTTATATTCAAGTGTATAAATATTCTTCTTAGTAATAACATGACAAAATTAACTCATATAAATACTTCCTTGGATACTGTTGAATACTTAGACAAAAATACTTGTAAATATATATATAAGTAGTTGAAAAATAAAAAATATATATATATTCTTATATATAAAAACGTATTGCAAAAAGAAAAAGAAGTGAATGTTTATATCTCAATAAAAATTACAAGATATATGAATTAGTTTTTGCATCTCTGAAGATAATAAAGGTCACTCTCTCTTTCAAGGGAAGATAGCTATAGATGATTGAAAACCTATCGACATAAAAAGACGTTCTACTCAATACCCACTTGTCCAGTAATGATGAAACCAAGGTTAAGCTTCATTTTATATTGCACAAGTAAGTTTACAAAGACCAGGACCGGAAATGGGTATTTTCGAATCACAACCAGAATAAATGATCAAAGTTCCTCATAAGATTCAAAACTTGTAGGGAAAATAAAATTAGCCATATTTATAAGGAAGCATCCTCGAGTAATGTAAATTCATTCAGGAATCCATCTCCTCGTTAAGGAAGTAGGATCATAGTAACTAGAATAAGTGATATGACCAATAGGCTCCTTGTTTAAAATAATGGTATACATATACATAAAAGTATGTACATGTACATAAAAGTATGTACATGCGTGTACATGTATATCCTACCAGAACATCTAAAATCTAAAAATGTCAGGGAAAATTAAACACAGTTATATTAAATAACTTAATTTATTTTGATTTCTACTCTCTAAGTGTTTAAGAGAGAAAACTTGTGGTTTGTTCCCCTTTTATTAAATTTGTTTTTTATCAACCTCTGTAAAAAATAATATATCAAATGTAGCCCTTTAATTAGGTCAACCCATAGTTATATCGACTTCACAGAAAAGCATATCGACCTCGACTTCGTGCTCGGTCGATATGCTTTTCTGTGAAGTCGATATATCTATGGATCGACCTCATCAAAGGGCCATAATTATATAACATTTTTATTTTGCCCTGTTTGACTTCAACAACATTTATGTAAAGCAAAAAGATCCTGACTTGAGCCAAGATTGACTTAGTTAAAAAATACTTAATTAGTTTTAAAAATTCTTTTAACAAATTAAACCATGATTTTGAGTACTGGGTATATAAAAAGATCGTATCACACACTACTTTTAATATTTTAAATTATGTCAATTGTTCATGGCCACTTTGGAACAAAGCATTTGAAAACCCGAGGTGTTGTCGGAAGAAAGGCCTGTGGCGTCTCCTGTACAAAACAAACACAACAGCTGACACGAGAACGAGAACCACCAATAGGCCTATTACTACACCCACTATTACCCCAACCGGTGTCGTTGATTCTACAAAAAAAAACAGATGAATAATAGCAGATGATTATCAAAGTCCCATAGCTAGTGTTTTAATTAACTTCAGCAACACATAGACATAGAGGAGGGTTTAGTCACAACCTCTTGAAGAAATTGAAAGGATGATAAATCCGTTTCTTTTCTTTTTCTCATTCGATAAGAGAAATATTCGGGGTCTCTAGAAATTCGTTTTTTCTGGCGGAAAATTTCTTTGAACAGACACCGCCGAGCAAAGGCGCCGCTAAAAAATACGAAAGGTCCGTACAAAGTACTGTAATTATGCTTTTGCCTATTCAGAAAGCTCATGTCCTTCTTTTCCTGTCCTTGACTACCCAACTTTTGTTAAACTTGATCAGAATTACTACTGGACAAATGTGGGACGTGAAATGGGGAAAAAAATACGGATATCCTGGACACCGACCGCAAAACTGTTATGCCTAGGTCACATTTAAGCCGATGGTCGGGCGTCTAAATTTTTCTGGTTTTGTCGGCTGAAAGAACATGATCGGCCGATACAGTATCGGGCGACACGGAGCAGTCACATTAAATCCTAGGGACATCGATGACTTGGATAAATAACACAAAAAAATCTTTTTTCTTTAGAATTCAGCAAAAAATTTTCATTGATCTATATTCAGATAGGTGACGTGAGTAATGTTTGCAGGGCAAAGTGGCAGAATCTTATAAAATTGTGACTTAATTTTGAAAATGTGTGCAAAATTTTGTATGGAATTGCATAAAAACGACAAATGTTGCATATATAAGCAGCAAAGAATACTTAAGATTTCTTCATATCTTACGGATTAATTATTCATGTTATATCCATTCAAAAAATTTATATCAATCCATGCATCGAAATTTTGTTTGTGTTATGTATCCTTACTAGGTTAAATATTCACAAGTCGGCTTATCGTCGTCCGATCATCGAGCTCTGAGCTACAGTTTGATTTTAAGCGTCGGCCGAAATTTTAAACACCCTTATTGTCCAACGACGGACGACCGACTTGATAAACTGACCGCCGATGGTCGGACGTTGATCGAAGGTTGGTCGACGAATAACTTAGGAAGGAATCGGCCACCGACGCATAACAAATTATAACTTAGACCGATGGACACAAAATTGGTCGGCCGACAAAAAAAGAGGTCAAAATCGGCCAAGATGAACTGACGACTGTCACCCGAAGAATTCCATTTTTGCTTCAAAACCCGTCGGCCGTTGGTCGTTTTTGGAAATGTGACTGGGGTTTTACACTCATCGTTCACAAAATCATTTAAATAATTTAGCGTTGCACATTTGTTTCAGCTGTGATCGTTCATTACCAACAGGTCCATAACCTGTCTGTTCAGTTGTAAATCGTACTTTTTAAAACCGATTTATTCGCATTACACGTCAATAGTTAGACATACATTTCATTCCTCTGAGTAAGAAACATTCTCGAAAACATGCGTTTATAATATTTTTTTTAAAGGCGCATTATAGGTTTCTATAAAACAAACTAATACCAAGTGAAAAAAAACATGAATATTACAAGTCTTGAACCATTTCTTTAAATTGTTTGGCAATATGACTGGAATAAACAGTAATTGAGTTTGAGGTAAATTCGCAATATTCTACTTGCCTGCTTTGTTACCTGCTTTGCTTTGGGAAGGAATTGCATTTTGAGCAGATTTTCTTGTTGGTACCTCAGTTGATATTTCGACTTTTATTTTTAAATCTATCTTTGATCCTAGATAGAAAAATAAATGTTGGAATATGTTATTGGTGTCATAATTGCATATGTTAACGGAAGGTTTAATGAACATTAATAACTACCGAAACTACCTATCATACACATTTTTAATTAGTTCTTTCTGATTAAAACTATATTTATTCAAGAAACTGACTAGATTGGGCTTTGATTAAATATACCCTAAAATAGTTCTTAAATGTTGTGGTGGATTTAATTAACGATAATTCTTTACCATTATGTTTACACATAAAAGCTTTCTTTTGTGTGCACGGTAGATCATTCCAGAGTCCTTTATGATCCATTTCTGCGCATTCTTCAATATTTGAAAGCATTCCTGCATTTGGTTCATTTATTCGCCAGTTTGTAAAGTTTGCGTCCTCTCCATCGGACCAGTACCAATAAACCCCTGTAATCAACCAATTAACTCATTGGATGTAAATGAGAATGACTATGCTTTATTAAAGTATGTGATTTGATTGGTTGTTTAAATACGTTTTGTTTGAAATATACAGAAAGTGTGTAAATTGCATTAATCAAAATCGTGTACGGTTTTTTAGTTCTATTTAATTGTTTAAAAACACTGTAAAAAAGTCTAAGTCTGTGCTATCATTGCAAATTACTTCTTTATTTCTAAAGTTCTTGTCGCCCACGTGGTATATTGGTTAGAGCGTCTGCTTTAGAGTCGCGAAGTAATGAATCAATCCTTACGTCGCGGGTTCGAATCCCATTGTGGGACGTGTAGACCGGTCCTTTGGATGAGGCCGTATAAACCGAGGCCCCGTGTCGCTGTAAGCACAAAAAAAGATCCCTGCATACTCAATGGCCCTGAGTGCCAAGTTTAAGACAAAATTTGTAGCTCTCCACCGGCAAGTGGTGGCGTCTTCATATGATTGAGCATAAAAATTCTCAAGAGGGACGTTAAACAACATACAATGAAGCAATCAATCAATCAAAGATTGCTTTGAAATAGTATCTAAGACTAAGAAAATTTTACTTCTTTAAAAATGTATCACACCCTACTGCTTTTGAATACACTTTCACTTTTTTTACATGACTTCTTGAAATAAGAAATTTATTAGTTATCGTTTCTGGCCAAGGAGCGGCTGTATCCTTAACTTACAACGAGTCTAAATAATTTGTAAGTATGAGAGGCAAAAACCCTAAAATAATCCTGCGTAAAATAGCAAGATAATAAAAGATACAGAACAAGACGTTTTCTTTTTAAAAGAGTAAAACTTTACTTACCACTTTGAAACAGATCTGATTCTTTTCGTGCATTAGTTAACCCAATCCAAACGTTTTCCTTTGCTCTCCTTACAATGAATTCCCGAACTACCTCCAACTCGGCCACTGTCTGGATTGAAACTAAGTCCATTCCATATTTCCTACATTTCTTGTGAGCATCCTTCCATGTGCTTCTATCCTTTCTTTCTATGAAATAACACGCGCCGTCATAGGCTATTCCCGTGGGCATACACGAGGGTGCTGGTCGTGTACCTTTCATTTTATCTTGTGGGATTATAAACAAAATAAATTATTTTGTTATTTATTTGCCTCGAAATATCACTATGCACTATAGTTCTAAAACATCTGCCAATTCGATTAATATATGCCTTTTTATCTATTATATACATACTTTTCATATTATAACAATTTATCTATTCATGGATAAACGAAAACTGTTTAATTTTTTAAAGCTTCTTACAAAATGACATTGGATACATGTATAATACTTATTGTGAGGAAAGAAACAAACATTTTTAGCGGAATTCTGGTTTTAAAACCACTTATAACTTGCACCTACCAAGATTTATTTCACAGAGAAAAGAGTGCTTTTCTGTGCATGGCACATCCACCCAATTTCCATCACGTGATACAACACAATCTTCGTTTGGTTCCTGAGATGGCTCGGAATCGTTCCAATGACTGAACTGGTATGGTGTTCCATCATTCCATCTGTACAAAGCGGCATCCTGTGATATTCAAAAAGTTATATATACCGGCATTTTTTAATTAGATAAAAAGATTGCACCAAGAAAGGCAGAGACTATCAATTTAAAATTTTGAATACATCTTATCCAAATATGCTATAAAAGTTACTTAAAAGTTAGAAATGATCAATGGTTAAGGTACATTGTTAGGTCCGGGATCTAAAAAAATGTCAAACTTATAATTTTCTTTCCTTGGAATACCTTAAATAACTCAAAACCAAACTAAAACGCCCATAATATACATACCTGTACACACTTATTTTCATACAATTTAGAGTATATACCCGGCAAAATTCAACAGCAAATATTTACTTAGAGAAGTGAAATTTCATATTTTACCTAATTATGCGCCGAAACACGTCAGATTTAGATTACATACAAAACAACAAACTATGGGTGGCTTTCAATACTTTATCGAGAAATACATAGTTTTTTTATGTATTGATAGTCAAAGACTAATATATGAATCCATAACGCTACAGTTTTGCAGCTAACTTGAGTGCCGAGTATAGGTCAAAATTGCAACTCTCCACCAACAAGCAGTAACGTCTCTATAGGATGAAAAATTCTTGAGAGGGACGTTAAACAACAAACAAAAAAACCTATTGTCTTTTTTTATTACTATCTTTCCTCATGCATCCTTTATTAGAAATATTTCATGTTTGTAATATCGTCTTCATATTGTTGTTTCAGTTTATGAGAAAGAAACCTCATTATCATTGTCACCCAATGAAGATACCCAGTCATTCAAGACTGTTGCTGTGTAATACTGAAATAAATGGATTCTTCACCAACCTTTGCTTTTTGGAGTCCTATCCAATAAACAGTAAAATTTTGTTTTGCAGCAATTCCACGAGAAAACCCATATTCATATGGCGTAGTAATCGACGCTAGATTTCCTTTTCTTTGTTCACATATTTTCTGGGCTTCGCTTTGGTCAATTGGACCCACTTCAAACCTAAAGCAGCTTCTCAAGTATTGCTCAAACATAGCGGGGCATTCAGATGGAGATGATTTGGATTCTATGGACGGATCTGAAAATTGAAACATTAAGAGGTAGTTTTATTCTCCTTAAGATTAACTTAAGTGGGTGTTTAGGTGCATTTAGAGATGTTAAGGAGGAATGCTACACCAAAATTTTATTTCATAAGATTTTGAAAACATCCCTATTAACTTGTATTAAGTTTTGGTTATAGCAGTGAAAGGCTGATCTCAACTCTTGTTTATTTTATGATTATTTTTGGCAGTTTTTTTTCAAAGAAAATGAACAAAATATTAGCAAAAAAGACATTTAAAATTAAAAATTTGCTGTAAATGAAAATTGTCAAGAACAGCTAAGTAGTCATTTAAATTTTTTCGAAACATTATTTCTGAAAATAAAACACAATATTTGCGAATAATTTTTTTTAAATTTGTGGTTAAAATCTTCATAAAAACTTCTCAAGTAGGGAGAACATGTTAGTTAATCATATTTTTAAAAGAATTGAAATGAAATGGCGAAATTTTATAGAAAGTATTTTTTATCTGGCCATTCTCAATCGAAATTATACCGATCACGACGAGATTAATTATAAAATTATTGGAAACAAATAATATTTTCGCAAAAAATTAGTTTGATTTTGTGTAAAAAGGGTAAGAAAAAGGTGAAATTGATTTTGTGTTTATTTAGATTTCAATTTCTTTTAAAAAAATATTATTTTAATGTTACATGTTTTCCCTAGTTGTGACTAGTTAAATCAAGATTTTAAACACAGACTAATTTTTTTTACACAAATAAAGTGTTTTATTTCATAAATATTTCTTAATTTCTTTTAAATGTTTATCTAGCCTTTCTTTACATATTTTATAAAACATTCACAAACTGTATTTTTAACAGCAAATGTACAACAATAAAGCACATTATTTACAAATCATTTTTTTTATTTTCTCTGAAAAATTCCAAAAATTCTTATAGAATAATTAAGATCTAATACCGGTCTTTCAATGTTGATATCAAATAAGGGATGTCTTAAAGATCTATACCGTTATTTAAATAAATAACATAGTTCATCTACTGTATGTGGATGTGTTTTGATTTGTACAAGTTTAGCAAAATCTAGCTGCGGTGAGCTTGCCTAGCATCACAAGACAGAAACATATTTCATACCTTTTGGTTTTTCACAAATGAATGATTCTGGTGGATAACCACAATTCTTTGTACTCCATCTCCCTATGCCTTTATTATCGTCTAAGTGATTCATCTGAACACAATCATGCTGTACAAATGTATCAACTTTTATTGTTGAAGCCATGTTTTTGCTTTTGCATTCAAAGTGAGACAAATAGAAGGGAATGTAATCAAACCAAAATCATTCTATTTAATTATTATGTTACCTGAGCCGAAACGTATGTTGGATAGTAAGGATTGCTTGGCTGGTATGTCTCCCAGTTTGTATACCCTATTGATATATTGTCTTTGTACATGAACGTTTCTCTGTGTAGTCTATTAAGTCCAATCCATACATTGCTTAACGCTGAATCCAACATACTTATGACAAAATCTATCAAAAAATAATTGAAATCAGAATTAAATCTTGAAAATTTTATGTCAGGATAAAAATCACACTGATACTTCAATTACCTTGTTCAAGTTGGTTTTGGATCGACAACAAAGAGCCCCCTTCAAATTTACATCTGCTATTAGCTTCTCTCCAAGGCAGTTTGCTTGCAATGTATTTATAACATTTATTGTCTGAAAAGTAGTATGTGTATATGTTTTTTTGCGCATGCGTACATTAAGGTTCAAGAAAAGTATTTTTTCTAAAGTATTGTGATCACTTTTTCAAAATCAACGTAATTTAAAGAATTTATTTACGTTTTCATGGCCATGTTCTAGTAGATTTTAAATCCTGTTTTGCGTCATTTTGTTTCATCAATAAATTTTACCTACTTAAGTTTAAGTAAAGTTACTTACTAAACGGCGATGAAGTGTAATTTTTTGAACATCCGCCTTGAAAAACTTTTTTGTTTACATTTAATTCAATGGGCGAATTTCTTTTTTTGCAAACGAATCCATTTTGTTCAAGACAAGGGTCATCATCCCAAAAACCTGTTAAAAAAAACAGAAGAGAAACAACATAATTAACATAAAATTATTATACACAAGGAACACTGGTAAGCTTATATCAGGTGATGGTTAAAGAGCAAAAAAGAAGATTATTATTATTATATACCGATCATACAGAAAAACAACAAGAAAGATCATCATCAAGTTATAGCTTTTAGATTTTGTTTTCATATCTTTTTTTTTTCTAATTTTGAAACCAACAATAGCAAATTTTATACAAATGGGCGTAATTTTAACTTAATCATTTAATAGAATATGTTCAAAGGATAAATATTTGAAAAACTTAATTTTTAATTATTTACCTGGTATTTGAAAAAAAAAATGTTTAAATCAATGAATTTTGTACAATCTATCTTTGAAAAGCTCATTTATTCGATAATGTCATCGACTTTGTGACACTATGACACTTAACCCACAAAAGTTTATCATCACATTACCTTTAAATCCTGACATTACAACACAATTCTCATTTAACTGGCTATTGTCTGGCTCATTTTTCTTCCAAAGCACAAAGTCGACGGGGGATTTGTCAGACCACTCCCATCTTTTGTGAGCAAAAGGAAACAGTTAAATCAAAATCACTAATTTTTGCGTTAAAAATAACATTTTATCCTTTCATATAAACAAAGTAATCAAACATATATAAAACAGAAACCTTTTTATACCGCGGTGCGTAACTCTTTTAAGACCAATCCAGAGGTCTTCTATATTGTTCATCTAATAAAAAAAAAAGAAGTGAAAAGGTTAAATAAAAACAACAATTTATTGGTTAATGATAGTTCTAACAGTAAATTGCTTCATTTTGTTCATTTAGCCAGTGATCCTTTATCCTTATAATGAGAACATTTACCCTTTGGAGAGATAGAATAAACTCTAATTCATCATGACTATGTATGCTTGCTAGCTCTGCCCCTAGAGTTCTACAGTGGCCCTCTGCAGAAAAGTACGATGTTTCATCACTGCTAAAGGTATAGCAAAAACCCTTATATAGGTAACCATTCCCATGACATTTTTCTTAAAGGAAAAAAAACAAGATTTTCATTTATCTTCGAAAAAACATATTTGCTTATTGAATTAGTGGTATGTTATTTTATTAATTTGTATAAGGTAAATTGAAAACTGGTTCGTTAAACATATTTATCTCAGAAATTGAAATATCCCGCTATCAAGTACAAAAATGAGTTAATATTTATATATGCAAATAATTTTCTTTTATGAGGTTATTGAAGAGCACGAGATTTCTCAGTACAATATGTCAGTACACAATGTCAGAGTTACCAATACATGTACGTTATATACAGGAAAAAGACTTTTTCAAAGAGACAACCTGCGTTTACTTATCATGAAGAAGGTATTTAACTGTAAGTGTTGCATGAAGATGATTGCTAGCAAAGTGATTACCACTTAGACAAACTGCTGTTCTAAACAAACTAACCAGGTAAATCTGTTTGAGATTCCCCATTTTCTAATATCTTCGATCCTGAAATATTGTTATAAATACAATAAATATATGATATAATTTAACAATTTTGATTTTAATCTTAAATTACGTTCAAAACGAATTTACTTGGATAACAATGATTAAGAGCATTAGGAAAGCATTAAATCGATCATACCCAGTCGTGCTTCGCATATAAATGGACTAGGAACTGAGCACTGGTAGTCATTGAATTTTCCATTTGATTTAGTCATCACGACACAGCGTTCTACTCTCATAAAATTATCTGGTTCACCAATTTCCCAAAAACGAAAGGACGGGTCCTCATCATTGTCAGACCAGTGCCATGATGCACAGGTGTTTGACCATTTTCTGCAAGTCTCACCTGGGTCACAACAATACTCAGTGAGTTCATTTATTTATTTAATTTTATACATCACCATATCAAAATTGCGTTTCTAAACAACAAAACTGATCATAGACTAGTATTCAAGCTTATGATACATAATTATCGAAGCTTTGGTTTTATTGGAGACAATACATAGCACTTACTCTTTGTCATATCTCTGCTATTTAATCCTATCCACCAGTTAGAATTCATTATGCTAAAATATCAATATGCAAACACGTTATTAATGGTTAAATCTTTTTAAACAATAGGCCAATGGGAAACATCGCTCAATTGAGCTATTTGGATAGGGAGAAATGAATAATACTTATAATATTGAATATTCGTCTTATCCTATCCCCCTCCCCATGGTACATGATAAACACGCATAATTTACCCTTTAAATTTCTCGTATACAAATGAAGAGGCAGTCGCATCTTCAATAGAAGTCAGACGAGCTCCAATATTTCTACATTTTCTTCTTGCCTCAGTCCAAGACATTTTTTCTAAAAACTCCTGAAATTGATTGCAAAAAATATTTACCTGACTTGTCATTCATAATAGCCTTTAGTTTCCTCATAAAGTTTACATAAGCTTTATATTTAGTTATATATGTTTTGACAGCGATTGAAATTATTTGGAAATGGTAAATTTTATTGTTTTTAGTTTATGCGTTTTCCTACCTTAAAACAGCTCATATTATGCTTATACCAGCCCGGAGAACATTTTTTGTCAGATATTATTTCAGATTCTGTTGTGTTGCTTGGAGATGAAATATTATATCCTTCCCTTAGTTTTTCGCAAATGAAAAAATGATTTTCATTGCAATTTATCGTGTTCATGGCATTTTCCACTGGGTTATAGGTACCACATCTTCTTGCTGCGTTATTGCCTAAAATGTATAACTTATTACAAATGGTTCACTTGAAAGAAACATAATGGAACAATTCTGAAAGATATTTAAATTTTCAAAATATAACACATAAAATGAAAAAACAATTGTTTTGGCATAAGGCAAAGTTGGAGGAAAGTACACCTAGGTGTCTAGGATTAAGCATTTGAACAGGCTCGAGTTAAAAGTAAAACAACGGGTTCAGAATAAAATATTCAATGAAAACAAAACAAAAATCATATAGTTAAGATCATTGCTGAAAACTTTGGAAAATGAAGTAAACATGAGTTATGCATTTCGTAGACTTTTATCCGTATATTTTTGCCTTGGTCAAGTCATAGATAGTCTCTATGAATGCTAATTTGCGGGAAAAATCCTGCAAATTTTTACTGTAATACCGGTATATTATAGGCGATTGTTAAAGTAAATTAAAAAAGAAATTAATGAAACTGTAGTTTAGGTGTATGATCTGAATAAAAATTGAATCGATTCTTTCTCTGGCAAGAAACCCAATATAATTTTAATATTTTCATAACATGGAGATTCATCAAGAAAGAAAAATGGATAGATACATTGATAAGTATTTCGTTAAAAATGGTAGAAATCCTGTGTTTTTAACAGTTTGCCACATAATATAGCGCACGAACAACTTTTAATATTTTCAGTTTACAAATTAAGGATATTTTTTAATCATGAAATATATTATAAATCTGTTAGAATATTAGAAGTAACTAATTTCGTTATATATTTCTTATATTTAAAAATTAATGAAATTTCCATAGAATCAAGAAGACAAAATCACCTGGTGGTGATATCAGTTAAATTAAATTTGACTATTAGAGACAAGGTCAGATGATTTTTCTCATTACCACATAAGGTAATGTAGTCAGATAAAGATACAGAATGGTACAGTTAGAGAGATAAAAAGGACTTTTTAAAGATTTTGGCTCAAATCTGTACCTTGATTGAAAGCTTTTAAAAGCTCACATATTTGTAGTTTGTTTGGAAATCATTTTTTTTTGGATATTTTTTATAACTTCAATCTATCATACTTAATCTTACTTACATTTGAAAATTTTCCAAGTCTTAAAAATTGTATTTAAAAAATGTTTAAAAAATGTGTAAAAATTATTACTAATTGTTCTATGATAAATTGAGAAGAAGAAAAGAATTTTGCAACCTTGACATAATAGACTAGTTATCATCCAGATATAAAGGCTCTATCACTATCTTGATGTCAGAAAATGTAAGCATTGAATTTTAAGAATAAATAAAAATTGACTGTATCACTTTTATCAAAGGGATGAAAATATACATTTAAACAGATATTACCAGCATCAAACTGTAGTTGTGTTCGAATAGTTTTTCCACTTGACCAATGACTAAAATTTGAACTCTTTGTAAACCCAGTCCAGATTTGGACCTTGATATCCTTTTCCAAAAGTTGACTATTAAGAAATGCCATCACACGCCTGTGAAAATCAATGTAAATTCTGTCAATATTTTTTTTTGCGTTTCTCAAAGGAAAGCATATTGTGAAATCACAAATTTTCGTGGGGGTTAATTATCGTTGTTTTCGAGGTGTAAAGGGACCCATGAATTCATGTCCACCACAAAATGTAAAATGTGACATACATAACTACTCAAGAATTCTATATCCATGAAATCAAATCCCCACGAACCAAGGATTTTTCCACAAACCATCAAATTTGACCCCACGAAAATATGAGATTTGACAGAAGTAAAGAAACATCAAAATTTTGTTTTTTCATAAAGTATGTGCGTTACAAAATGAAAGTTAGAATTCATCTCCAATAAACCGAGAAGATTCCTTCTAACTAAATGCATGCACTATTACTGCATCGTTGCATCTACTTACGATGAAATGTCAAATAATCAAAAAAGATATTTAATATACATTACTTTTAATAAATGTTACACAGAAACCCAGAATATTCTTTTCTTATATTATATTCTTTAAACTAGATATTTCAAGTTCTATGTTATTTTACAAAGACGCGACCTGTTTGTCAAACGTACAATGAGTCTACTGTTGTTAGATGTCCTCCAGCTGACAAACACGCCGATTCTGAGTCGTCCCACGTCATAGGTGATTCAAATATGTTATAACACAGGTTATCTAACCCAACAGCATCCTGTTAAAAACGGAATTAACTTATAACATGTCTTTATTTATCACTCAAAACTAAAATACAATTAAGTTTTATTCAATCAACATTTATTGAAATAATTACGCTTCATTCTTAGTTTTAAACCCAACCTTTTTACATCCAACCGATAGGGGCGACATATTTTTTGTTATGCTTGAATGCTTTTCGGATCTACATATAAATCCTGGCATACTTAGATCACATCTTTCATCGCCCCACAGTCCTTTCTACAATACAAGGAAGAGACATGGTCAATATATTTTGATTTTACTCACATAATTATGCACTATAGAAATTTTGCTCATTATTCTGCTTACTTCAAAACTGATATATGTACATCCTTGCTTATATACAGTAAACCCCTGCGGCTCGTTTCGCTGCCACCTTGCGAATGTAACATCCCTATTGTCTTCCCATTGAAAGGTGTTCCGTTTTCTATCTCGAAGACCAATCCAATATCCATGTGTTGATGATGGAATAGCTTATATAGAAATACAATATAAAACACGACATACGCTAAGATTGGGCTTTAAAAGCGGGTTTTGATAATAAAATTTATTTTATATTATTTTCATGCCTCTTTTCCTTTTTAGTCCAAATGCTTATATGACAATTTTGTAGTAAAATTGTAAAGAAACTTATAATTAACGCATATTTTGCAAAGAAGAGTAAATGCAACTGTGTCCTGCATGTAAAAAATTTCTAACATGAACTCACATGTAGTGTTAGAGTTAATGTTTTTTTTTTAAATCTTCGTAGTTTGATTTCTTAAAACTTGTGATGTATAATAGCCAGCTATTTAGTTCTATATCGGTTAGGAGGTGAAATATGAAACATGTTTTACAAGATATTTTTTAAACAAACCTCGTGGAAGCTGGCTGAAAACTAGATTCTGCTCATTTTCGTCTAAAATGGAGGCAAGATGCGCGTTTTGTTGGCGGCAAAAGGTACTGGCTTGGTCCCATGTTGTACTTTTCTCCTTGACTAAAAAGCAGCTATTCCTGTATGGTATCCATCCGGGAGGACAATTTCCTTCAACTAAATTAATGCATTCTTTTTTGTCTTTGTCATTCCTTAAGAGTAGTATACGAAATCATATAGCCAATTTATATTGAATACAAGTAGTTTATTTAAAGATCCAAGAACTTTAATTACCTTTGACAGTTTCAGTTGGCATCTTTTCCTTTGATGGTCCTTTAAAAATTATTAAAATTATGAAACATTGTCAAAAAAGACAAACAACTAGTCAAATCTGTACTTGTACTTATCTGACATATATCTATATAGTTCAATGTGTTTTTTTCTTTGGATATGTGTGAAATCAGGTTAAATATCAGTTCAGTCAGAGACCTATACATGAAAGTGTAGAATTGTTACACTAACTCGTCTTCTCACAAACAGCAGAGTGTAATTGTTGACACGAGTTGTCTGTCCAAAGCGAGTTTGAAATAAACATGGCGACACATTCCTCATCACCCTCCAACTGACTCTCTGGATCACCTTATAAAATATCAAAAAGTAAAGATTACACATGGCTGGTGTTGTAAGCAAGCATTAATATTTCATTGGATCCCCATCCAATCCCCTATTATACTGTTTTCTTCCAATTCTCTTTTTACTTAAGTTTATCATACCGGTATAAGATTGTCTTTCTCTCTCTCTTAAATATTTACTTAATAACATGTAAGCATCAATCATTTCTATAGAAATTTGTTTTTATTAAACTAGGTTCACCTGGAAACCAGTTGTAAAAAACAAAAGGGTCTCCATCAGTCCACTGAAATCCGACTCCTTCGGTGCGCGAATTAGCACCTATCCACACCGAACCACCAACGTCAATCGACTTTAAAACGCCTTTCAAAATAGTTAAAGGAAATATAAGTCAAATTTTAATTTTTACTGCACACAGAAAAGATTCCACACCACTTATTGTTTTCGCCTTTTCGCCCTCGTTGTCAGTAGAACAGAAAGGCATATACATATCATACATTACGGGGTAAATTTTTTTAAAGCAAAAGTTACACTTTACCTATTGACATGATTTCTACTGAGAACAATCTTGTAAATTCATTGACTGACCACTAATAAATGCCTGCTCCTCTGTGTCGTCAATGCTGATCAAGTGAGCTCCCCTTTTCTGACATTCATACTCGGCAGAGGACCAGGTTAACAGTTTGGAGATGAAATAAAAACACGATGACCTGCTATCATCAACCCAGCCTTTGCCGCACTCAGAAAATCCATGATTGAAATCTTCAAAATATTATATTTATTGGATGAGGCACAAAAAGAACAGTCCCTTATTAAAAAAACAAATTGAAATTCCACTTAGCTGCCCAGGCCTGTTTCAGGTTGAATGTGTTAAATAAGTTTGCCAGAGGAAACAGAAATAATCAACATAGGCAGAGATAGGCGATACATTTAAAAAAAAATTAATTCGAAAATATCCTTATGCTATTTTTGGAAGTAATATTATCATAAATCACTACTTACACTTTTTAGTATAAGTTTTTTTACTTAAGAAGTGAATGTTCAAGGGTAGCCTCATTTAAGCAGCCTCATTTAAGCTTTTATTGGAAATTAATTTTATTGTGTCTCCCTCAATGTATAATATGTTATGAAGGTACACAAGACAGATATAATTATCTCTTTATTTTCTTTCGTTTCCTTTTTTGGGTTGGGTCAATTCTTGTGTCCAGATTCATTTAAATTAAAAAATAGAGTTAAAATTTGAGAATAGCAATACTTTTGTATTTTTGGGTAGGTTTACGAGTGTGTCATTTAATTATTTTTTTTGTTACTAGTATTCTGTATATTTATTGTTTGTATTTGAAAATTTCTTCCAAGATACAGGTTTATTTTCACGACTCTCCTAAAAGCACTTTTTATTATTAGAATCATTACATACCTAGACAAAGATTCTTATTCATATTCTTTATCCATTCTATGGATCCCACGGTATGGTAGCAGACAACACTTAGTTCCGCTGAACACAATTTATCGGTAAACCAAGTACCATTCCTATCTAAGATGAAATTATTTTCAGATAAATCTATTACGAAGCAAATGCAATATCCATTAAATACACAAAACATTTTACGTGCTACAAATGGTAATATTGGTTAGCTCCAGTACTACATACATGTACTTACAATTGATAGGCCAACAATTATCAAATTAAAAATAAATGTTCCTTTAGTTACGGTACTGTCGACAATTCATCTTTCATTCTGAGAATTTCGCCTTCATTCGACTCTTCAGTCTTAGACATTTATCATTCAAAAATATAGAAATGATGAAGACGACATACCTATATCCACATAAGCACACTCTCCTAAAGAAATGCTGTTCTTTGGAAACTTGGTAAATTCTAGTTCTGGATTTCCGTATGAATCCCAAACCCACACCCACGGGTTTGACAGCGAGTCATCGTCACCTGAAAAATCAACAGAAAATAATGATACTATATATGAACGAATTTATTTTCTCATATAAATATAATTAAATCTTGTAAAAGAGGAAAATATAGGGAAAAGGCTTTACAGATGACAGGTAAAAAAACTTCGATAAAGTCGAGACTGTACATAAAGTACATCTGCAAGAAAAGTATTTTCTGTATTTAGGCAAGTTTAATTTCACGACTGATAGAATTTAACTCTTTAATTTCTGAAAAATGAAAAACGAAATTTTACTTTGAAATTAGAAAAAATGAAGTTAGAACGCTGTCTGCTCTCAGCTGTTGCATAATGCATGCAGGTGCAATTAAATACTTTTCTTTAAATACCGAGTATCAAGAAATTAAACAGATGTTTTACATCAAGATGTAATCTTATACATTTAAATCTATGATTACACTCAATTAAAAACAGTAAACTGACTGAAAAAAAAATAGAAGACAAGCATATTTTTCTGATATATAAAAATGAAGAGCCAAATTTATAAAATATTTCTAAATTTAACATAATAAAACCGATCCCGATCGAAAATAATGCAAAATTAATAAATTTATCAAACTAAAGGCACCTTCCACCTATATAACATGGGAAAAATAAATCAAGTAATATTTAATCATATTACAACAAAAGAGCCAAATTTAATATTACACTTATAGAATTTTCCTCGTTATATAATTCCAGTCGGGATCGGTTTCATTTGGGAAAATTATTTTTAAAAATAGGTAAATTTGACTCCTTTTATTTCTTTCAATATACCTGTTATCACTGATTTTATTGAGTGACTCAAAAGTTTGTACTTTGTTTTCATAGTAACATAAGAAAAAAATTCTGTCTTATAATGTATTGGGTTTTATAACGTTATGAAATTTAGATACTAAATTCAAAAACATACTTGCTAAACTCAAATTTGGACCAAATATTTTTTTCTAAAGAAATAGAAATTGGAGTCTTATTGATTAATAAAAGAAAAGTTAAGAGCCTATGCTATAAACAATATTTATCGACACATCCAGCCTTTGAGTATCTGTGAAATATAAAACCAAATAAAAACGTAGTAATTTATTTACCCTCGTGTTGATCTTTTTGCACTTAAAATTCAGCATTTACTAAAATGCCAAGAGGACAAGAGGAGCACTAAAATTTTTTTTGATGTTGTCATGTATAAACACTTGCTTTAATAAATCTACATGCAAAAATAATTAAAATCCATGACATGCGATGTGCCACACATTGCCTTGTTTTTCGGTTGACTGCCTCTTAATATAGAGAACAGATAAAAATAAAATAACTGTACCTTTTGATCTCTAGAAGACTAGAATTTAGACTGCTACATCTTCTTTTGGCATCAAGAATTGATGTTTGCAAGTCGTCTAAATATTTAAAGCATCTGTTTTGATGATAAAACCATCCTCCGGGACAAAGTCCTAAAATCACAATTCATGTTTTCCACAAATACATATCTTTGTGATTCTGTTAGTAAAAAACCATATTGTATTGAATGAAGTGGTCTGTACAGCAAAGTGGTATGTTTATCTCTTATTTGTGATTGCTTAAAATATTTACACGCAAAACTTTGAAGAATTATAATCTGAAAGAAATCGTCCAGTCTGCGAATGTGTACCTTCTGGTTTCGAGCAGACAAAGTTCTTTTGTAGTTGACAGCTGAGTGGGACCCAGTTCCCGTGGACCGAGGCTGTTCTGTTATCTGGTTGTTTCAGCAGTATACATGAATCATTTCCTGATCTACAAAATTACCACTGATATATGATTTTATTTTGAAGAGCTAGGTTCTGTATGGTAGCCTATTAAATAGAACTTATAAAATAGTTTAGAACTCGTTCAATGAATAATATATCGATTTTAAAAAAAAATTATGACTGTGTAAAACGTGACTGACATACTTGAAACATAATACAGAGATCAAAAATACCTTGGAGTTTTAAAGAGTCGGTGCCAGTAGGAATTTGGAATAGTAACTTCACTATTCTTTGAGTCAAACCATTTCTGAAATTTAAAAGAAAAATTTTTATATTACTTTAATCAAGAACGAACTCAAGCTGTATTGTATATAAATCTGTAATTTACTAATGAACAAAGTATTAAAGGATCACACTATTTTCTTACCCCACTGGAATATTTCAGTCCTGTCCACAAATCTGATTTCTCTTCTACAGCTAGATGATTCATAGATGATTGAATATTAGGATTGTTAATAATAGGCAGACTTGCGTCTTGTGTTATTCTGCAGAGTTCACTGTAAATAAATCATTGAAAGATTAGTTATATATTCTAGTAGTGAGGAAAGGCTAGAAGGCTCATTCGAAATCCAAACTTAGTATAATTTATTATTTATAAATTATTATCTAAATTATTCTAAGATTCAGTATCTGGGACCTATTAACTGGTCACGAATTCATATAGTAATTAACATCATAATAAAAGGGAGAATATCAAACTAAATTTTACCATACTATCATGAAGGCAACACTTCTCGGTGCTAGTAATGACCATGTAGAAATATTTTGCTTATAGATTATATATTTGTAATTTCGAAGCTGATGAAAAAAAGTAAAGCAATAAAAATATGAATGGAAGAAATTGCATGTGGAGGTAAATTGAGCAAAGTCTGGATAAATATATATTGAATGGAAATAAATTAACATATTTATCTTAAAAATATAATTATAGCTAGATAGTCACATTTATGTAAACATCGTTTACTATATCCTGTAGTCATTTTCATCCAGACTCAAACAAACCAAGATACTTTTAAAAATTACCCAGGAAACCGCTTGTATAACTAATCGTTTTCATAATACAAGCCCTGGACTTCAAATATTTCTATCAATTACGGTAAATATATGAAATTATTATTTAAAATACATGTTACCCTTCTAATATATATATATATAATCCAAAAGTTTGATAAAAAATCCACACAAGTATTTAAATAGCATATCCTACTCAATCACTTACTATATATATATATATATATATATATATATATATATATATATATATATATATATATATATATATATATATATATATATATATATATATATATATATATATATATATATATATATATATATATATATATAT
>PRKT01000105.1:834944-890541 GCA_003671525.1 Saccostrea glomerata | reverse complement strand
ATACAGCTCAACGCACTTTTTAAGCTCACATGGTTTTTCGCATAAATTAAGGTAATAACATTGTTAAAATGAAATATTGTGTATTGAGACAATAAAATACATTTTAAAAGTATTTGTTAACATTTTTTGAGTTTTATTTCATTTACTAAAACATAATTCATACAAATCAATTGGTAGAACTTTGATATAATTTCGCTGAAAAATAACAACTATTTCCATTTGATTTTTTGTAGTTTCTTGCCAATTGCGCAACCTTTTTGTGCGCAATAAATATACAGTTTTTACAATGGGTTTCATTGTAGCTCTCCGGTCTTTCAAAAAAAACTTTCGGAGAGCTAAAATTCTGCAGCTATGGACATTTGAGTTTTAGTACTTTTCGATATCTTCATATTTCTTTTTTATTTTCAAAAATAACTTAATTAAATATTCATCTAAATCCTTGAAATACTGGAAATTCTTTTATGAATATTTTTACTTGCTGTGACAAAACTTACTGCAACGAGGTATTCCACATCTCTCCCACACTGTGCCGGGATCAGTCGTGAAACACCAAGGACCATTTGTTTTACCGTCTGGATTTCTACAGTAGTTTTCCTCCGTCCATAACCAAGTGAAGTTATGGGGATGAGGAGTGTGTGAGCCCCATTTTTGGCATGTTTTTCTCGACACGGTTATGTTAATTTTCCCGTTGTAGCCTCGTCCAAGATCTGTGCGGTAACAATTCTCGTATGCTGGATAAAAAATGCAATGTAAAACACGTCATTCAACATTACACTCGCAACATGCACGGCATTAAACAAATCTATATATAGTGCATTATTTAACTTTCATACCAATTGTTTTTATTTTGTCTGTAATAATAAATTTAACAATTTTATTGCGTTTCCCAACTCAAGGCGGGTGTGACCAGTCGATGTGGGTTGCTTACTTCTCTTAATCATCTGATCCCACTTCTGGGTTTAACAGTGGTCCATTTATTATTGCCTGTTAACAGATTTGTATCTTTAGACCTACCATTGTTCGTAACCTTTACCATCTTTTATTTACTAACGTGACAAAAATTGGCAATACATTTAAAGAGTAAAATAGTTCTATAACCCCTCTTCCCTTGCAAGAAAAAAAAATAAACTTATCATAGAGAATTTTTTATGTTTTAGGCAGGTTATAAAAAATAATTATAATTGTCTTACCAATTGTATTAGAAATCATTAAAGGAAAAAGGAATATGAACATCGTCCTATTCTTTACGATAAGAATACCATTTACACACTGAAGCACCACCAATCTCGATGACTTCACAGGCAACTTTAACCTTTTCGATATGGAACAATGCTCTCAAGTACGACTGGATGACTTGATTCCGTAATGCAGTTGTAATGCTGGTTTGCGCATCACAGTTTTGAAAACATCTGACACACATACATGACAGTTGTGAAAAGAAGTAAACATGATGGGACACAGGTAAAAAAAAAATTTCACGATAAATGTTGCAAAGTGTGTTTATTTTACAACATATTCAACAAAATATTTTGAAGATATAATTTATAAGAGTGATCTTCATATTCACAGACACAAAAATAACAACACAGGTATTAAAAAGTATTTTAAATCATATAAACTATTGAGCATCAATATATCGCCAGTTTAAAAACATGGTAAAATGAGAGTTAATATTAATTCAACTGTTTTATCGATAGACATTTCAGAACTGCTATGTTTTCATTTTGATAACTTTTCATTCATTAAGAGTTATCATTTTAAGAATATTCAATAAATGCTGTTTGTGCGTTTTATAAAGGCAGCTTTATTTAATACACTTAATCTTAGTACCTCGGAATTTTCTTATAATTAAACGATGTTATGTAATATTTTCTGTCTAGATTCAACAACAGGATTTAGTATATCGTTGAAAAAACATTAACAATTTAAACAGCACAATATAAAGTAAATACTTCACTGAACATAAGATAATAGATACATAAATTATTCCTATAATTGAGAGAATTTGTCTAGATGACTTTTGTTGAATTACAAATACATTTTATTCATACATTTATACATGAAAGTTTGTCTTTCAAATGATACTGGTAAAATTTTGCATTTTACCAAATAAATATACATCGATACAAACCGCAAATATTCAACATTTTTGTTATTTTACTAAATTAACTTAATTTTGGATGGATGTCATATCTGTAACATTTTACATACTAATCCCTAAAGGCGTACTGGTAAATAACAAAGGTCAAAGAGATAACTTTATATAATATAAAGTTGTATAATAAATAAATATGCATGTAGTGAATTAGTTTCTAAGAATTCTTTAATAATTTGAATTGAGCCAGTTGACATTACAGCTATGTTTAGTTGCACATTGTACATGTATTAAATAAGACAAAGAACAAAAAAGAATAAGTTCAAAGGTTCTTTGGTACAATTCCATTTAGAAGCAGAGCAAAAATCCTCATACCTATAAAAACGTCTGGGGTGGGATCAGGTGCCATGGACGTGTAGACATCCCCTTTCCACCTGTCTCACAACACATTTGTAACTGTGAAAAATCTTTCACTACGGCAAATCTTTCTACTATTTATTTGTGAAATAATATTTTTTCTTTCAATGTCTTTTAATAAGAAATATATGTTTAGCTTATATAGATATCTCTTTAGCTAAGAGATATATCTTTAACTTAAGAAGGTATCTTTTTGTCCAAGATACCTTAGAAAGATATATCTTTAGATAAGAGAGACATCTGTTTTTGCAGATATTAGAAAGATAATTTATTTTGCAAAGATTTTGAGATCTCATTATAAGATAGAGCGATATCAATTTAAACGAGAGAGATTTCTCTTCAACAAGATTAGATCAATTGATTGAATGTTTTTCTAACGTCACCATATACTGGTGAAGAGCTTCAAATTTTGACCTTAACTTGGCACCCAAGCCCAAAGCCTGTCGTGCAAGGGGACCTTGGTTTTTAAGGTCTCATCCGAAGGATCCTCATCTTTCACTTCAAGTGCCGAGCGCTTAGCGAAGTAACAATTGCTGCCCATCTTTTATCGACTTAGGTTAGTCGCAACCAAGATTCGAACTCAAGATCTCCCAATAAGAGAGCGAGTGCTCTACTGACTGAGCTACCGTGAATGGTCAACATGGCTTGAAGATATAGATTTCTAAGTTATATAGATATATCTTTAATTTTTTGAAAAAGATATTTCTTTCTAAGTTAAAGAGATATCTCTAGATCTTTTATTGAAGGAGATTTTTTTCCAGTTTCGGCTATAGAACTTGCAAAAATGTGACAACAATTTTAATATTCATGCTTCATGACATTGTTTGTTATTAAATTACCTTATAAGAAATTGTTCATACCAACGTGGAGCATGCTCTTGCGAATCGAATCAACTTTGAGATATACATGTACATCCCGTATGTAGGTGATAGTAGTTAATTGCTGCATCAGTGAGGAAAATTTTCAGTAAATGAAAAGCGGATTTCCGGTGAAGGGAGAAGTCATCAAAAATACAAATTAAATGAAAATAACAAAAAGATGTATCTCATAACCGTTAAAGAGATATCTTTTTTTGCTTGAGAAATATCTTTGCTTGACACTTTTGAAAGATGTATCGTTCACTTTGAAGGATACATGTATCTCTTTAGATAAACTTCGAGATATATCTCTTTTACTTTTGGAGATATCTCTTTAACATGGAAAGTTAAAGAAAGATATTTCCCTGGGTAAAGAAATTTCTCTTTAGGTGAAAGAGATGTCTCTCTGGGTGAAAGAGAACTCTCTATAAAGTAAAGAGGTATGTCTTTTAACGAAATGAGATACATGTATGTATCAAGGTAAAAGAGATATCTCTTCAAGTAAAAGAGACATCTCTCTTAGCAAAAGATATAGGCCTATTTATCTAAGTGAAAAGAGATACATGTACCTTAGTTGTAAGAGATGCCTCTCTAAGTGAAAGAGATATCTCTTAAAGTTGAGTGATATATCTTTAAGTTGAGAGATATCACTATTTTTGAAGAGAAATCTTTCTTAGATAAGATATATTTCGTTATTTTTCAGATAAATTTCATTTGCCGAATAAATAGCAAAAGGGCTTGCCATATTTTCACTTTAACATGAAAATAAGATTAAAACACAACCATGAACTTTAACTCTCTTTTGTTTTTTTGTTTTTTACAATATAACAGTTTTTATTGAATGACAGTTTGTTTCTGCGGGTTTCTCCGTAAACCATACAATTTGGAGAATGTCTAGTACATGTATTTATAAAGGATAATTATTATAAAGAGTAATTGTCACACAAACATTTTGCAAGCACGAGCATCATTATTCTGTTTATACACGTGTGACATTGACCTATGAAATATGCGCTGCATTTCATTTCCGGAAATATGCATAGCATTTCCGACAATTTTTTATTTCATTTCCGACATTTTTTGTTTTCATTTCCGACATAATTTTCTTTTCATTTCCGGAATTTACCTGTGCGGCAATTCAATGTTTTCTAAGTAAAAGAAAAAATAAACTCTCGTGCGTCTTCCTCGGTATCTGGACGGTTATGACATCCATCTGCTGTTGGGCAAGGAAAGGCTTTCTTATAGTCAAAGAGAGCATTGATTGGCACTTCCCAGAAATTGCTATGAGAACCTGACCAACAAGGAGGAATATTGCAGGGATAAGGCCAAGGGAAATCTGTGGTTAAGGGGAAAGTATTTTTACCGCTTTCGACACCCTTTCTAATGAACGTTTTCGATGTGTCGTACCTGTATCCAAGTTTTTTCAGCACTCTTATCTGTTCGTCTCCAGCAGTTTTCAGATACGGACTCCTCCAGCCCTGGATATCGTTTGCAGACATAACAACATTATCTAAAACTGTTTGACGCTCAGTCTTGATTTCCAGCTCCAATATTGTTGAGTTTGTTATGGCTGACGGCGTGTCTGCATGAGTCGCTATCTCGAAACCTCGATTGTAAAAATCTTGTAAGAGGTCAAAATCTGTACCTTTAATTGTAGCCATGAGAGTTGCTGCAATTGGACATCCATTTGGATTTTTTCTGCTTGGATGGAACAATCTGTTATAGAACTCGGCTACCTCACTATTTACGGCATCGTCAATAGCAAAGTACACGATTTGCGGTATCTGTCTTCTGCCCAGCGGATGTTCAAACGTTCCACAGAAACAAGATGGTAGTGAACAATTTTGTCCTTGAACACAATCCGATACAACACGATCAAGTGTCCCAATCACAACAGCTATCAATAAAGGACACCAGTTCATGCTCCTTTTCAAACTGATTCCACTGTTCTGCGATCTTAATTTTACTTATATGTCTTTTATCAATGGAATAGAAATGAATATAATTTTACACTAATGATGTAAAGGTGTTTTGTGTGAAATTATGTACATAAACTTACGTTATATATACATGTAAATAGTCAGTAGGGCGCGGCGAGAAAGATGTCTTTGTCAACAGAAATGAAATATCACCTATATTGACGACTTTACCTGTTTAACTCCTCACTCTAATTATTCCTTGATAGGGATTACAAAGTGCATTCGTTAAGATTTGATGCGTTTATATTATGTCATTTTGCAATGTCTGTTGAAATTTGAATTACTAATTTGTAGTTTTTGTTTGTGTTTCTTGATCCCATTTTTTGTACAATTATACTTGTTTTGGATTTACGGAAAGCAAAACAACATGTTTAAAACGGAAATCCTTTATATGACGACATGTACGCAAACAAAGGTCTTTAGATTAAACAACGAAAAATGCTTTCCTTAGTTGTTAGTACATGCATAGTTGTTAGTACATGAACATTGAAAAAATCGCTTCAGCAAAGTTATGCAATTTTTTTCTCAATAATTGCAATGTTGATTACACATAAATAAGTTGCATGTCGACATAGCTATCTTGCATGTCAACATAACTAAGTTGCATGTCAGCATAAATAAGTTGCATGTCAACATATTTATCTTGCACGTTCACATAAGTAAGTGGCTTCTAGCATGTTGGATGTCACATGTGGGCGATTTTTAAGATTTTTAAAGATTTTTTATAATATTTATTTTATTGTAATTTTCTTACATGTGAACATATTTATGTTGCATGTTGACATAACTATCATGCATGTAAACATATCTATCTTGCATGTCGACATATTTGATAGAAAAATAACTTGCACACAAGGGGCAGAAATATGCCACCATACAAAACAGCATGTTTTTAAAAAAAGGAAATCCTTTATATGACGACATGTACGCAAACAAAGGTCTTTAGATTAAACAACGAAAAATGCTTTCCTTAGTTGTTAGTACATGCATAGTTGTTAGTACATGAACATTGAAAAAATCGCTTCAGCAAAGTTATGCAATTTTTTTTCTCAATAATTGCAATGTTGATTACCCTATTAACAAAAAAAATGATTTTATTATTTATATTTAAAGCTATATAAAAAAAATATAAAGTAAAATTAATTACGTTGAACAAATATTGTACCATTGATATGTACGTTGTTGTATGTTTCACCTATTTAACGAACCACTGTTCAAGAAATACACACAGATGACTGCCTAATCAGCAGTGTTTACTGAATGACTAAAATCGTAAGAAACAAATGAGATAATCTTTTGTGGATCTAAATATTAATTATTGCTTTAATTCAAATTGAACAATTGCCTGTACTCTTTACAATTAAAAATTCAATAATATTCAACAAAAGGTTAAAATCAACTTTCAATGCAAATGGATATCACTAAGCTGATAGACTGGATAAAGACTATGGGAGATAACTTTCTCGTTACATTCAACTTAATGTAGTGCAACGGTGAGAAAACCAGTGGGTTCTAGCTGACAAGGAACTCTTTAAAAGACCAGGATGCTTTAAACAATCTTTGAAAACTGATGTCCACCGAAAATTGCTCACAAAGAAGGAAACTTAACAAGGAAATTTCATAATCAATCTTTGCGTTTCCCCTTTGACTTTGCTGAACATGTCACTTTATGAAAGAAATACTTCAAGTACCTAAACCCGTGTAAATGAGATAGAGAGAGAGAGAGAAAGAGAGGATTTTGGACACCTGGTCTTCCAACAATCCGATGGAATTATGGGTACCACATGCGCCCCGTTATTAGCAGACGTATTTTTATATTCATATGGGGCAAAATTCATTTGAATTCTTATACATGAGAAAAAACACATTTGCCGTTGTCTTCAACTTGATATGCATTATCGACAGACCCTGCAATATTCCTCCTTGTTGGTCAGGTTCTCATAGCAATTTCTGGGAAGTGCCAATCAATGCTCTCTTTGACTATAAGAAAGCCTTTCCTTGCCCAACAGCAGATGGATGTCATAACCGTCCAGATACCGAGGAAGACGCACGAGAGTTTATCATGATGAATTTTAAAAATTCTTTCGATGGTAACCGTGCGCCACTTGGTTTTCATTTCATTGGAAATTTTTTGCGCCATGTTCCTTTTTATCGTGCTCTGGATAGATTCATTCAAGAAATTTTACATAGACCTGATGTGTACATTATTCCTATTTCTAAAATGTTAGATTGGATGGAGCAACCGGTTCCCTTGTCACAAATTTTCAGATTTGGGCCTTGGAGATGTGGCCCCTTACCGTCCCCGACACCAGCGTTGCCAGCTCTTCCGACAATTGAGCCGAAAATGAATATGGAAAAATGCGTGCAGGGTCGGAATTGTAAACTACCATCGTGCTTTTGTCAAACTTTTGACCACCCAATGAATAAATCCAACATTCCACAAATAGTTTATCTAGCAATAGACGATGCTTTAGATAATTCTGTTTCGCGTTATTTTGAAAGACTTCTTTTTAATAGAACAAACCAAAATGGATGTCCTATATCAGCAACGTTCTTTGTTCCCAATAAAGGAACAAACAACACTCTTGTGAGTTATTTTCACTCCAGGGGAATGGAAATTGGATCACACAGCGTAAATCATAACAATCTGGTCACCAGAGAGGCTGTGTTAAGAGATGCAAGACGTTCAAAAGAAAACCTGGCAACTTTTGCAGATATTCCTCTATCGGATATCAAAGGCTTTAGAAGTCCATATTTAGCCACGGCTGGTGACGACCAAGCTGATATTTTACAGAACCTGGGATACACGTACGATATATCCTACACATTCACCAGAAGGCCATCATATGCTAAGAATGTGTGGCCATTTACTGCCGACTTTGGGTGGTCTTTACCCTGCAACATCCCTCCGTGTCTTCAGCAGCCCCACAGGGGTTTCTGGGAGGTTCCTGTCAATTCTATGTGGGATTATACAAACACTGGAATATGTACGTATGCAGATGACTGTGCAAGACCTCCCCCAACACAAGCCCATGTAAATAGGTATCTTACCAACAACTTCAAGAATTCGTACGAGGGAAACAGAGCACCGTTTGGGCTCCACTTTCACGGAGGATGGTTTCATGAAACCAGAAACTTGATAGGCTTCGAAAGTTTTTTGAATTATTTACAGACTTTACCCGATGTGTACATTGTTTCTGTTAAGAAAATGTTAGACTGGATGCAGTATCCCACCCCTTTAAACCAAATACAAACATTTGGACCCTGGAAATGCAGGACGATGCAAACTCGTTCTCAGATATTAGCTTATTTTTGAATTATTTACAGACTTTACCCGATGTGTACATTGTTTCTGTTAAGAAAATGTTAGACTGGATGCAGTATCCCACCCCTTTAAACCAAATACAAACATTTGGACCCTGGAAATGCAGGACGATGCAAACTCGTTCTCAGATATTAGCTTAAACTTAACAGATTTGACAAGATTTCAAAGTGTCAAAAACATATGTACCGGTGAAATGTATCGATTTGATGGTTATCTATTTACTTTATTTATATTAAAGAATTTATTGAAATTACAATTCTTTATTCTTTTTTATTTCTGGAATTTATTGGGTGATTAATCAGTTAAAGTGCATTTTGCACGGAGAAAAATTTAATTATTATGAATTTTGATGCTCCCTGAGTAATGCACCACAAATGAATATATAGGCACTAAAATTAACAGATCAAACCATATACGGGAAATTTGCATCTCATCTCTGTGTCGAAACACACAAATGAAAGCGAACTGAAAATTTATTGAATAAAACCATCTGTCCTTATTTGGCTTAAAATCTCCTTAATTGATAAACACTTGAATTTTTAATGTGACGTACCTAGTTGTAACACTCCCAAATCACGCTTCAAGTTACGAGAATGCACTTTTGATGGAGGATCAACGATGACGTAAATTTAAAACACACATACATACACATAAGTGGTTTCTTTAGTTATCATTTTGGTTAGATATAATTCTGATTTTGAAGACTTTCAAGATGACCAGATGGTAAACAAAATATGAATTAAATATTATTTTTTAGTCAAACACAATAGGTGATGAAAAGACATTTTTCTTCCTATGAAATTTAATGCAATTTTGCCTGTAATTTATTTATACATAGCTCTTTTACAGTAGAATTAAGATGTCTTGAATATGGTCTTTTTCACCCTGTGTTAAAAACACATGAAAAGTAGCTCTTACTAGTATTCAAGTACTCGCACATGGTTTGTAATATTTCCGGTTCTTTTTTCCGATCATAAGAAGCAGACGGCGGGGCAACCGGTCGACAGGGGATGCTCACTCCTCCATGGCACCTAATCCAAACTATGATGTTTTTCAAGGTCGTTTGCTTTGCACCTAACTTGTATTGCCTGGTTGGAATTTTGATCTTGAATACTGTTCATTATCTTCAAATATTTCAATGTAAATTTTGAAATAACAGGAAGTAAGAAATATTCGGACTTTCAGTTAAGACTTGATTTTATTTTCAACCAATGTGATATAACATGATAAGCACCAACTGTGATGACAGAAAAAAAACAAAAAGAGAAATAGCTACCAAATGATATAACAAAACTACACATTTATACAGAAATCATGAAGAGCATATGTAATCAGTTCTTTCTATTTACAACCTTCTACAATGTATAAACTTTCAGACTGATATTCACAGCCTGCTTTAAACAGATCATTTCGATTCACAATTTATAATTGTTGTTTACATAAGCACCATACTCCTTGACAGAAGCCAAGACTGAGCGTTTAAGATTTTTATTCCTAACAGCCCTATGAAAACTGCTTCAATGCATCAATAAACAAAACAATTATCTCGGAAAAAATACATTGATCCGTAGATTAAAAGCTTCTGAAAAGCTTATATAACACAGTGTCATAAAAATCGTGTATTTATAATGAAGTCTACACAAATTAATAAATCTAATTGTTTCATCATGCTGGTGGGTAGAAATTAAATATGATATGTGCCAAATAAAGAAAACAGCAAAAAACAATGTGGTATTTTGATTTGGTTATCAAATCACACAAAAACTTGCTAATTTAAGAAAATTAATAAATGTGCAGACTATGAAAGTAAAAATGGCACATGTATAAATTTCGCATTAATTTAAATGTTTTTGAAATCTAACAGTAGCATCCAATAACTTTCATACTGTAATCAAACAAAAAAGAAACTAAAACCATTAAAATGATTGAGCTAATCAAAACACAACATTCAAAATATACAGAGATCTACTTGTACTTTACAAACAAAAGCACTTTTAACTAATAAATACATTTTGAAAAGAAAGATGCAGTAATGCATGTATATACAACCAAACAGTTCAATCTGGTTCACATAACCTGCATTTAAAGGGGCTTGGACACAGTTTCATCTGATTTTTTAAAACCAATTTTAATGTTTACAATTCCTACCTAAGGCATCATCTATTGATAAGCAAAAATTTGAACATCTTATGTTGATTAACATACGAGTTACAGAACTTAAAGTTCTTCATAATGTAAACAAGGCTCGTGCTTTGTTTTTGTTTACATATACAAATATCATTTTTATAACAAAATGAAGTTCAGCAAATCAATAGTAACTGTCCAATCGTATTTAAAATTAACTTTTATTTGAAATCATCTACTTTGAACGAACATATATTAGTATATAATCTGTGTTAACAAAAACATGACACAGACCTTGTTTACATAACAAAAGTTTGGAGCTATGAATGTGTCTTGTATCTGGACAACAGGCGTTCAAATTTTTGATTATCATTAGATAGACCCTAGTTAAATATTTGTAAAAATTGAAAAATTAATTTTGAAATTTTAGCTAAAACTGTGTCCATGCCCCTTTAATTTGATGATGTGTCCGACCATTATTTTCTATAATTCATAAAACATACTTTACATTATTTTGACTGCCTGGCAGCTACAGACATATATTCAAAATTATGCTCATCTCTTTAGGGGTAAAATTGTTTGAATAAAGGGAAAATATGCTTTTCCAGTAAAGATAACTACAAAAAAGCACAGACATTTAAATATCCAGGAGATTTTCCTGCCATAGGAAACAGAGACACAAATCTTTTCCTGATCCTTACATACATGAACATGCATTAAGCATACCATGTTCAAGAAAATGAATTAACAGTCATGTAAATTATATATCCACTAATGGATAGAAACAAGAAATATGGCAACTGATAAATTTAACAATAATGTCAATAAGACTTTCTGAATTATTTTTTAGCACTTGTGAAAAAATTCAAATCTACATAAAATACTCAAAGAAAACATGATAAATGAACACATTTCATTCTGATTCAAACTTAGACTAGACTGTTTGCATAGGCAAATAAATACATATGTACATACAGAAACAGAAAAAAATTGCACAGTAAAGGGTGTAAATCTGCAGATTAAAAAAAAAAGCCAACTTTTATTTACAATTACTGACTATGATGACATTATACATGTACAGATTTAATTTCTCTTGGGTCTCTCATCACCTTTCCTTGTGTAGTACAACATGTCTTATCTATAAATAATGTGTTCTGAGTTTTAGTCAGTTTTGTAAGTATAAATTTCATTGTTTGACATGTTGTCTGAACTATATCATACAAGTATTTCTATGGAACCAGTGATGTTTGGACTAAACACTTTACTCTAGTGGAAACTTTGACTCCATCTTAAAAAAAAATATTTTAAACATTAAGCTATGGTTCAGTTATTTTCTTTAAAGTTTTGCTTATACATGTACACATGTACTAATTTCTCCTTTAATGAAAAAAATAAAACTGCACTGAAGAAAAAGCTGAATATTGTGTTATGTACAGAATTAAATAAATATAAAAAAAAAGAACCCATATGCAATGAATCAAATAAATTAAGTTTCAGATTTTCAACACCATGTGATTATCTTATTAAGTGAAGCCAGCATTTAATGACTGCTTAAGCTACAAACACAGATCTTATAACATTAATACTTCTCAGCATTATTACAAACAACAAACATTGTATTTGAAATGAGAACATGACTGTCCAATGAATAATTAATGAAAATTCTGCATTGTACATAATACTGTGTCAATTTAGATTGCTACTAAAGAAAGAACCTTCTTATTCATTATCATCTGTCAAATGTTTTTTAAGGCATATATCATTCTTCTTTATTAAAAGTGCATGATTTATTCTTGCTTGGTATAAATGAATTCATCTACCAATATCTACAAAATGTATGCATCATTTAATTTATGCAGAGTCACAAGAAATGAAAATAATCAATGTTTCATTGCATAAAGCAACATTAAATGTTAATTCAAATAAATAAGATTGATCAAAATAGTTTATGCACAAAAATCATAACAAATAAAAAATATCTGATGATGCATAACACATGAAGAGCATAGAGACACATTAAGATGTTTTTATTTTAATTACTTTGTTATTCATGTAAAAATAAAGGCTTGTTAAAATTTCAATTGATTGTGTTCTTATTCTTCCCTTTATTTTTCAAATAAAAAAAATGTGTTTGTGAAACACTGATGCCCCTGTATGACAGCTTATGGCAAGGGCTGAATTTTCTCAAATGCATGTCAACCTCCAAAGTCAAAATTGTTGGAACCCAAAGGAATGTCTCTTTACGAGCAATACACCTATGAAATGTGCAAGCCCTAATTCTAACGGATAAAAAGTTATGACCAAATTATTATAAAGTTTTTTAATAAAAAGGTGGGTCTAACTCTAAGGTCAAGGTCAAAAATATTTATACCCACTAAAAAGTCTTGTCACAATTAATACACAAGTGAAATATGAAGGCCCTAGCATCAACTGTTCAGAGTGAGAAAAGTAAGCGTTCAAAAGAAAGGGATGGAAGTAAGAGTTCTAAAGATTCCCACAAAGATCGTCATCGGCGAGAAGTAGATTCCCAGGAGAAAGATCCAAGAGAGCGTGATAAAGAGAAATTGAAACATGAGCAGAAGGATAGAGATGGAAAAAAAGATTTTTTGAAGCACAAAAGTAGTAATTCAGTGACAGATTCACCAAATCCACAAACTCACAAGTCAAATAGCTCTGAGAAAAAAGAGAAACATTCGTCAAAATCATCGTCAGACAGTTCAAGAAAGGAAATTAAACAAGGTGATCGCAAGTCTGAGAAGAAATCCGATTCAAGTAAAAGTAAAAGGTCAGAAAGCAGTCATGTCAGAAAAGACGACAAGGATGACAAATCTTTATCTACAAGTAAAAGTGGTTCTGTGAAAGTGGACAAAAAGTTCAAGCAAAGTTCCAAATCCTCGATAAAAGTCCCAGACACTATGAAGAGACCGGGCATGTCTACTCCAGAGACAGCACCCCCAAAGAAGAAACCAAAGGTGGATGAACTGTTCTCATCATCTGAGGATGAATCATCGGAGGATGAGGATGAAGATGTGGTGAAGGCTATCATTGAGAATGTAGAAAGAAACATTGACATAAGTGAATCAAGTTCAAGCTCTGATTCAGAGTTGGAAGATGAAGTGGTAAATGTATGGTCCTCACCAGCCACTGTTAAATTATCTCCATTTTCACAGAAAGGTGTTACAAAATCACCTTCATCTGTTAAGAATTCCAGTTTTCATAAAACACCGAGGGCCATCTCTCCTGCATCCGAAAAAAGTTGGTCCTCAAAATATTCACCAACAGGTTCCACACATTCACATACATCAACTTCTCATAAGCGCACCTCATCCAAGCATTCAACTAAAGAAAAGGACATATCCAAGCATTCCAAAGAGTCCAAATATCAGAAATCCACACCCAAATCATCCCATTCATCATCAGAAAAGAGAGACAAAGATTCTTCTAGAAGATCTGAGAAACATGCATCTAAGAAATCATCCACACCTTCATCTACTCCAAGCACAACTCTCACAGAGAAAAACTTTAAAATGTCATATATTGTTTTAACATGATTAAAAGGACTACATTCATGTTCTGTAGGCTTTCTGCTCATGTTTCAGAACCAATACAGGGTTTAGCTTTAAAATTATTTATCAATAAATTGATATCTCTCCTGACATGCTATCATTGAAGTGTGTAGGTAATCGGTATAAATAATTCAAAAGAATGTTTAAATTTGTGTCAATATAAATAGTAGCTGTAGGGCAGGCAACTTCCTTGTTGGACTTTTGTGTACTGACCAGGGAGTTATGTCATAATATGTTCTGTCTGACAGGTGTGCATGGTGGGTTTTTATCAGCTGGTAGACTATCTTCACCAACATTGGATGTGTAATTATCACCTGATTAGTAGTTACTAGGCACCAGGTAGTTCACTGCTGACACTGGAAAGTCTAATACAAAACACATATTAAGTTTTTAGGTATTAGTGTTTATCCATATATCATAGAAATATATATATATAAGATTATTGTGACATTTTATTTTATTTTTCCCTCTGTGATCATGTTGAATACTTTTGAATCAACAATTGAAAATTAAATTTCATTTTACAGGTGCTTGTTGGACCAACTGGTGAGCCAGTGGGACCAATGGGGGACTTTGGTGAGATTTTTGATGCCCCCATAAGCCTGGATGGCAGCAAGAAACCCAAGACAAGTAATCCCAATAAGGTGAGACATGATTAGAAATTATAAAAATCAATTTTAACTTAAATGCTTAATGAAACAAACAGAGGCATGAAGAAATTGATTCACAGCAAAGCAAATGATGTATGCATTTCTACCATTGTGAATAAAGTATTCTTCTAGGAGTAAACAGTTTCATTGATTGGATCTTATACACAATTTTAGGTTTTTGTAAAGGCTCACCTGTATTCCAGAGAATCATGTGTAGATATAAATATTAATAGAATAATAATAACTATATTAAATATGTAAACTTTGTTTATATATCGAAACTTTTAATTTTCTATTTCATTGTACGGTGTATATGTCTTTTTCAGGAAAAATCGAGTAAAGAAAAATCAAGTTCCAGCATAAAATCATCAAAATCAAGTGCATTATCTAGCAGTTCATCCACAATTTCCAAAGATGTATTAGGTATTGAGGACCGAAAGGACAAAAAATCACCCAAGGAGACAAGCCAGCCAAAACGTTCCTATGAATCCTCCGGCCTTGAAGGATTTATCCAGCAAAAACGTTTAAATGAACCTTCGAGTCTAGAGGGAATAAGTCAGCTAAAACGTTCATATGAGTCTTCAATCCAAGAGGGGGCAAGTCAGGTAAAGCGTTCATATGAAGGCTCAGGCAAAGACGGTGCTGTGGTGAAAAAACCTAAACAGCTGTCTTCTGCTTCTTCACCTCCAGAGATCAAGGTTAAAGAAAAACACAGGACATTTTTATCTTCTTTTCAAGAACCACTGGGCCAATTTCAACCAAACTTGGCACAAAGTATCTTTGGGTGAAGGGGATTCAAGTTTATTCAAATGAAGGTCTAATGTCCTTATTCAAGGGGAGATAATTCAGAAAAAGTGAAAATTTGGTGGTAAGTTTTAAAAATCTTCTTAAGAACCACTATGCCAGGAAAGATGAAACTTATAGGGAAGCATCCTCAAGTAGTGCAGATTCAAGTTTGTTCAAATCATGACTCCTGGGGGTAGGGTGGGGCCACAATGGCTGAACAAAGTTTTACATAGAAATATAAAGGAAAATTCTTTAAAAATCTTCTTCTCAAGAACCACTGAGTCAGGAAAGATGAAACTTATAGGGAAGCATCCTTAGGCAATGTAGATTCAAGTTTGTTCAAATCATGATCCCTGGGGGGTAGGGTGGGGCCACAATGGCCGATCAAATTTTTACATGTATAGAAATATATAGGGAAATTTTCTTTTCAAGAATAGCAAAGGCATGAATGATAATATTTATATGGAAGCATCCTCAGGTAGTTTAGATTCAGATTTGTTCAAATCATGACCCCCGGGGTAGGGTAGGGCCACATTGGCTGATCAAAGTTTTAGTACTTTTACATAGAAATATATATTAGAATTCTTTAAAAATCTTCTTTTCAAGAATTACAAAACCATGATAAGTCATATTAATATGGAAGCATCCTAAAGTAGTGTAGATTTAAGTTTGTTCAAATCATGACCCCTGGGGGTAGGGGCAGGCCACAACATGGAGTTTTACATAGAAATATGTAGAAAAATTCTTTAAAAATCTTCTTTTCAAAAATGGTAAAGCCATGATTAGTCATATTCATTTGGAAGCATTCTCAGGTAGTGTAGATTCAAGTTTGTTCATGACCCTTAGGGGTAGAGCGGGGCCACAATGTAAGTTCAAATGTAAAGGGTAATAAAGCCACAGGTAGTCAAAGAAATATGCAAGCATCCTTAATGTAGATTCAGGTTTGTTCAGATCATACCCGCTCCCCTTTAAGGATTGGATGGAACCACTTTTGGGTTTAAACTTTTCAATAATAAACTGAGTTTTGCTTTTTTCCAAGTTACAGAGCTATGTGGCCCTTGGGCCTCTTGTTTAAATTTATTCTAAAGTATCTACTTTGAAGTTTATCTAAATTTCCAGCAAGGAAAAAATATTTTTTTTAAAAATTGGACAGTTCTTTTTGAAATTAAACTGAAATAAGTCTAGAACTAAAAGTAGTAAATTATATTACAATATTCTCTACATCATACATGACATATTAATTATTATTATTTTAAGAAACTACTTAAAAGATTTCCCTGGGAGTCAAATTTTCCATAAATGTCAATAGGCAGAATTACCAAAAAATCATTAAGTATTAGTTAACTTTAATTGGAAATAACTGCAGACAATAGATTTACAGGAAATATACCGAGTGCTTTAAAGTCAGCAAAAGTATCAAATTCCAAGGAAATAACTTCTCAATATACACATGATATATCTACATCAACAAGGGCATGTTGAGTAGTCACGTTGTCCTCAGTTATGAAAGAATACTCTTTCCATGTTAAATTTTTAGTACAATGTACATAAGTTTGTCATTAATGAATATTGGTTTGCTGTTGTGAAACAAGATTCAAGGTCACTTGACATTAAAATTTTTAATACATCTGAATAATTATACCTGAACACTCCTCAAAACATTTACAACAAAATGTTAATGTGCAGGATTTACGTAAATGAAAAAAACTGACATAAGAATGAATCAATATTTTATAAATAATTCTGAAAATTAAAGGATGAACTATTCCAGTCAGTCATGGTGTTCAGAGAGAGTTAAAAGAAGATGTATGTTCATCTAACCATAATAATGTATTCTCTAAATTCTGTCTGCTTCTCTTTCTTTCTGAATAATTTATTGATAAGAATAAATAGCATATACTTCATTATCCTTGATAATTTCAAAATTTATTTCATTTAGTGTGATATTGAAAAAAGGTATAAACAAAAGGTCACAGAAGAAATGGCAAAATATTTAGATACAAGTACAAAGTAGATACTAATTCAGATTAAAACAATAAGAGATTTATTAAACATGAAATTAATGTGTTAAAAGGTCATGACACACCATTAGGTCATCTTTGTGTGAAATGAGAATCTACCAAGTTTATCCATAAGAAAGATATGGACCAGACATGAATTATGAACTTTTTCTTCCATTGACCTTGAAGTTCCCCAAATGACCTTGGGTCAAGGTCAAGACACATTTTTAGGTCATGGGCCATCTTTGCATGAAATAAGAACCTACCAAGTTTTTCCATAAAAAAAAATGTAGACCGGAGTCAAATAATGAAATTTTTCTTCCAGTGACCTTGAAGTTCCCCAAATGACCATCGGTCATGACACATCCTTGGGTCATGGGCAATCTTTGTGTGAAATGAGAACCTACCAAGTTTATCCATAAGAAAGATATGGCCCGGACACGAATTATGAACTTTTTCTTCCAGTGACCTTGAACTTCCCCAAATGACCTTGGGTCAGGTCATGACACACCCTTAGGTCATGGGCAATCTTTGTGTGGAGTAGTAGATTCTAGTGTCTCTCCGTAAGAAAGATATAGACCGGACACGTTTGCACAGACAGGCGGACAGACAGACAGACGGAATCCTATATACCCTACCAAACTTCATTTGCGGGGGTATAATAATAAGTTCTTATATACCTTTTTAATATAGTATACTTTTTTGATCAAGAATTTTTTCCCTTCAGAATAAATTAAATACTTTACACATCAAAATCTATTAGACCTGTCTTGAAACAAGTTATTGATTTAAATCATTTATCAAGATTGATTGTTACTACAATGAGATACCAGTCAGAATGTCAAAAGTAAAGAAAGAAAACCTTCAACACTATAACTGTATAAGCCTCATTCCTTTAATATATATGACTTATCTTATGCATGCACTTATTTTTGTTGTTGTTGAAAATTTAATTATATTAATTAGACTTTTCACTAGTTTTCAAGAATTTTTCTTCATTCTAAATCTTAAAATATAAATGGATGCTTGTAATTTTCAAAGAATATTTAAACATATTAATTAAACAATTAAATTGAACAAATTATAGTTCTGCATTACTTCTGGGCACTACATGACCTCTGCATGGGCACTCTTTGATTTCAAAGGGGAGAAGGAAGTTATAGATCAATAAATAAATCTCACATACAGACTAATCTACAGTTCATGAGTGAGAAACTCTGGAATCTAAAAAGAAACTCTGTACCTCTCTTTGGATTATGGAAACTACCGTGCAGGTTGAAGACTACTTTCTCAATGAAGTAGGAGATATTACAGTTTTCTGGACCTCTAACATAAACTGTCCAATCATGTGTGAACCCTTCTGGGCTTGGCGTTTTCTTCACATTGGCTCGATGACCCAGCTCGATCTTAACTTGTACTGCACAGTTCTGAAATCAATGTAACCAATTAATTCTAATCAAAGTTTAATTTGAATAAAGTTTAATCTGAATAACAATGTAAAAAAGGTCAAAGTACACAATGAAGTGTTGGTAAGTAACAACGTCATTACATAGAATTGTACAAGCAACAAGATCATGACTTTGCTGTTTCTGGGAAAAAAAACTTTTAAAGAATTTTTCTATGTATTTCAATGTGAAACTAGAATCACAAATGAACCAATTCTACCCTAGATGCTCTGATAGTTTAACAGTTGTGAAGGGTTAAAATTGTCCCTAAGACATTAGGAATTTCCCTGCCTAGAATATGTAATCCCCTGGTTATTTTGGTATTCCACCTAAATCCTCCTTAACTCTTCATTATGGGAGAAACCCTATATCCCTGTCTACTTTCCAAATGTCCCCTTTATAGGGGCAACCCTTGTTGGGGGTAAATATGTTTTTAATATGGTTCACTTTGATATTGATGAAAGATTTTTTTCCCCAAATAAGTCTGAATTACTAAAGATGTGATTTGAGTGCTTCCTTTACATAGGTGTTTACTGCATGGCAACTTAAAGTTTACACAATACCATATCATCTCATAAATATTGAAAAGTTATGACCAAGACAAGAATTTGAAATTCAAGAAATCCAAACCCTACAACCTTGACCGTACCCAAATGACCTTATGTAATTGGGTCACTGGTCACAAGCCAGTTTTTCAACATTCTTTTGAGAATTTTTCACACATAAATTTTCGTTATATATACTCACCACAGGCCTTTGGATCACTAAAAAAAATTGCGTGTAAAAAAAAATAAAGGTATGGAACTCTTACACTGGGTACCTAATTTTGCTAATAAAATATTTTTTATTTTAATGCTCTAAATTTCTACTTTCTATTGAAATCTGTTTATAGATAAACATTCTTCAATTCTACCAAATCTCATTCCAAAATTCCATATATTTCTTGAGATATTCTGAAATCAATTTCAAAATTGACGTACTTTCTTTTACTCGACATTAGCTTGGGCCCCTGGTCATTCACATGTAAACAGACGGGGTTTGAAGTGCAGCGAAGAGTTGCATAGTATTTGCAAAATCTTTCAACAATTTAAAGTTGATTTCTTACTCCAGATTGTAACATTAAGTCCGTAATAATTCCTTTTGTGAAAAATTAACTTGAAAACATCCACATCAACAACTACACCGCCATGTTGATTATGAATGTTAAAGAAGCTATGGTAGAAAGAATTTTTCCTGGAATACATAATACACCTTTCGATTCTCAAAACAATTAGACCTCTAAAATGTTGCTTGTGACTCAGTAAGATCATATGATCATATTAAAGAAAAACCTTGTAAAGATCGAATGCAAGTGAGCAAATATTCATTGAGTTTAGAATAAATTCTGGGGAAAATTTGTCCCGTCGTTCCGGTTTTTACAATTAATGAAGGCCCAAGCTGATGTCGAGTAAAAGAATTAAGGTTAATTTGGGAATTGATTTCAGAATATCTCGAGAAGTATAAGGAATTACGGAATGGACTTTGGTAGTAATGAAGATTATTTACATTTGAATAGATATGGATAGAAAGTAAAATTGTAAAGCATTTGATTTAAAAGAATTTTATTGGCGAAAGTAGGTACCCTATGAAAAGAGTTCCATAACTTATATATTTTTTTTTCAACACCTCAAATTTTTTCTAAGCGATCTGAAGGCCTGTGATACTCACCTATAAGTAAGCCCAAGTATAAGTCGATTAAATTCTTTTAAGATTAATTTTGAAGGATAAGCAATTGACCCCCTAATATTTCTATGTATAGTTTTTGGTTTTTTACCCTAAAATATGTAAACCATTTAAGATAAACAATCTTTTGTAATTAAGAGAGTTTTGAAGTATATTTTGGGGTAAGACTTACACCTTTGATCTTTTTATAACAACTAACAAAAACAAGATTATGTGTTAGACATTTGGTCTGACAAAGTCAATTTTTCTGTCAAACTCAACTGGACCAAGTTTTGTCACATGTACATCAGATACATGTATCTCATTTTGACCCTTAGAAAGAAAGTAAATAACTGCAACAAAACATGTACATCAGATACATGTATCTCATTTTGACCCTTAGAAAGAAAGTAAATAACTGCAACAAAACATGTACATCAAATACATGTATCTTATTTTGACCCTTAGAAAGGAGAGTAAATAACTGCAACAAAATGTCCTGATATTCTGAACAACTTCATTCTCACAAGCTTTCTTTTTTAAATAGTCTTTAAAGATATACAGTAAAACTCAGTTATCATGGTTATAGCAAAGTCACTCGGACCTATAAAATTAATTCGCTACTTCCATAATTCGTTATATCCGTATAAGGAATACGTTAAATTCACATAGCTGGGGATCCAAGAAAACTTTGCTATATCAGTGAATTCGCTATATCTTTTTACGTACTAAATGAGTTTTGCTGCGTATATTAAAAGTTTTAATGATTGCTTAAGAAAATAGATATATATAAGCATGTAAATTAAACATGTTAAAAGATAATTAAATTACTGAAAAAATAATTGCAATGAAATAATCATTTTCCTCTGATCTTGAGTCTTGGATAACCTGCACTAGGAATATAATGATGTTTTATGATTGAAAAGAAAGATCAAATTATGTCTGACTGGGCCTGTATCAATGTAAACAGTAACTATACAGAACTTATTCCTCCAGGACACGTTGATACACATGTAAATAATCTTGATCTTTTGACCTAGCGATTTCAAAGTCTGCAAGTGCCCCTTCACTTCCTTGTGTATTTAATTGATTTACACTTAGGAAAAATAATTAAAATTGTGAGTTTGACCTTCCCACCTTGTCCTTTGACTTAATTTAGACCAAAATCTGTGGGCTGTAGGTGCTTAGCCTAAATATATCCTGGCCCTAAGACCATAAACTGAGAACAGACTTAATTCAAATTTTCAAATCTCTAACTTTTGAACTAATTTTGATAACAAAACAAAATTTTTACCATATACTGTAGAATCATTGTTCGTGGGGGACCAATGATTGTGGATTTCATGGGTCACCCTTACCCACAAATTTACATCCCCACGAATGTTTATTTTGCTAACATATTGATTCATTGAACCATTGTATTTACGAGTTACCCACAAAATTATGTCCCCACGAACAGATCAAATTTTGCCTACTAATGAACATTGACCCCCACGGATTAAAATGATTCCTCAGTTTTTAAATTGAAATATTAAACAAACCTGCAAATTTTTGATAATGCATGTGCATGTGCATAAAATGACAATTCAAAATCAAAATGTTGACTTAAATCTGTTTATGGTCTCCATGCAGGCCTAGTTTCTTAGATCTATCGGTATGAAATGCTTAATTTCCTTACTTGATAATTAAGTACTTAAGATATCACATCACATACAAATATTTAAAATTAGGGGCAGTAAAACAGATTTATGGGCTACTAGAGTACATCTCAATTACCACATAGATCGATCATGTCAAAATAAAATGTGCCATTTTTGAGAATTCATGAGTATGTTGTAAGGTTTTTCTCTCAGTCATGTCCATGCGGAGATTTTAAATATTCATTGTAAGTCTGAAATGAGAAATTTAAGGATTAAAGCATTCCAAAGAGTCCAAATATCAGAAATCCACACCCAAATCATCCCATTCATCATCAGAAAAGAGAGACAAAGATTCTTCTAGAAGATCTGAGAAACATGCATCTAAGAAATCATCCACACCTTCATCTACTCCAAGCACAACTCTCACAGAGAAAGCTGACAAACATTCTAGATCACACTCTAAAGAAAGGGCAAAACTAATAAAAAATGCTGATGATAAAAAACCGAAGGATGTGAAGTTATTAAATGACATAAAAAGTGAAAAGTTCGACAATATTTCAAAGTCTCTTGAAAAAACAGAATGGAAAGAAAATGTTTGCAAATCAGAGAATTCCAAAGAAAACTTCACAAGTGTAAAACCTGAAAAGTGTAGAACTTTTAGCATTGAGTCAAATGAACCAAACTATCTTAAAAAGGAATATTTATCTGAAGATGATGACATCGATAAACAGGTGAATGTGACAGAAACATGTAACTTTGAAAATGGTTATGGACATTTGGGAACAGCCCCAAATGGAGAGGATCTGATAGAACTTCTGAAATTACATGAGAAGTTGGAGTCAATGCAAGACACATCAGTGATTCAAAGAGTGGTGCAAGAAATTGAAAAGACTGGCTTATACAAAATCAGTGAAAAAACTTTTGATTTTGACCTTTGTGAACTTGACAGTACTACAGTAAAGAAGATTCACAATTTTCTCTGCTCTGTGTAGATATGATCAAGAAAGAATGATTCTTTAGAAAGGTAGTGATATTGGTATAGAGCAGTTGAAATCCATTTTTAATCAATGATCTCGAAAATGTATGAATTATTTATTTTATGATGGGATGGCCATGTGATTTATTAGACTTAAACAAATAGTTTTTAGTCATTGCTTTGTCTTGAAGAGTTGTGAATTCAGTCATACCTATCATTTTTAATGACGTTTGTAAATTTGTATAGAGTATTAAGTGACCTGGTTAAGTTGATGGGACATAGTTTTTCCCTTTTTAACAACAGGGTATAAGTTTTGCTTGGCCCAGACTTGTAAGGATGTTGCTGCATTGCATATGTATGGATGCTTATTATCAAAGGTCAGCCCAAGATGAGTAACCAGGTTAAGGGGCTCTAGAGTAAGATTTATTCTTAAGTAACTAAAAGCCCCTTTGGCCTAAACTTGCATATATTAAATATGATTACTGATAAGAGCCACAAAGATCAAACAAGTCACTGGGGTGTTAGTGTTTTTAGTGTATTTTTATGCCTCAGGATTTTTGCCCTGTCTATCAGTCTGTCTGTCTTTTTGTCTGCAAAAACTTTACCCTCACTCATAAATTTTGAGTGGGTGGGTCTAAGTTGCGAATTTGTTCGTGAAAATACAGCGAAATATAAGTGCTTCGCGTAAACTCTGCAACACAGTAAAATCTCAAATGATGGAGAACCCTGTAGTGGTATATATATGTCCCTGGCTGTAATAAATTTAAGCAAAAATAATCACCACACAGCCATCGCTTCTGTTATTGTGACAAATTTCATCTGTGCATCCCAATCCTAATCTTTTTAAAATTTTGCATCATGCTCAATTTTTAAATGGTCATGTTTTTTTTTAAGTTATAAGTCCAGACAAATTTTTACTAGCCTTGCCAACAGAAAACAAAATTTAATTGTTGTAAGATTAGAAGAGAACCTCTGCCCCCAGCCTGTTACAACTGATCTCTAGCCCTTTACTTTAAAATAAAGGGAAAACCCTGCTTATAATCTATTTGTACTTAGAGCAGCAGCCCATGTGGAACTAGTCTGGATTTTTATTCAATGAGATACAGGAGGTAATGTGGATAAGAGATTGGTACCCCCAAGTGTACCAGGACTATTGATCAACTGACATACCCATCATGTTAAAAATATGGTGGCAGTAAAAATATCAGTAAAAATATCAAAGGCATATAATCATGATAACACGTACTGCATTTCAAACTGAACATGTTCAAGAAATATGTAGCAGACATATAAATTCAAACTTTCTACAGTCCATTAACAGTATATATAAAAAGTAATTGATTTCATTTAAAATTTTCAACTTACCCCTCCAGCTTTAAGAAGTTTCTTTTTGAATTCATCTGTAGGATTTTGGAAAGTGAGCTTTTCACATCGGATATGATTGACAGGTGGACAGTCCTCTAGTTTCAGAAACAGGTCGTATTTAAACCGAATTTTTTTAGGGTCCTCCTTGTTCTTGAAGTAAATGTCAATTGGCAGTTCAAAACCAGCATAGCCCTGCTCCTGTACAGCATAGGGTGGTTCAGTCAGAACTGAAAATTAGAACCTGCTCATGAAATATGTTACTCACAACTCACAATAAGTTTCAAATACAGTAAAACAAGCTTATATCAAAATGCAAGGGACTAAAGATTTTTCTTTGTTATAAGCGTATTTTGTTTATCCGTTAGGTTAACAATATATTTTAAAAGTCATAGGGGATGAAAATCAGTTCATTGTAAATGTTAAAAAATTAACTTACTATTATAGTAAACTACAAAAATAAGGGGGAAAAATTTACTTTTGATAATTATATAAGGTTGTCATTCACAATATTTGTTTGTTGTGTTCACTTATTCATTGTGTTTTGTTCTAATTTTTCATTATTTGCATCAAAATAAGCACTCCTGGATTTGACTCATGCAGTCTAATTGATTCTACAAATACTTAATCTTCAGCAACATTACAATTGACAGTTGTGGCATGTTCCACTCTGAGCGTGATTTATTTTCCTCTGTGCATCACTCCTCTCGGTTCCTGCTTCTTCACTTGAATCACAATTATTGTCAATTGTTCAATTTCTTAAAAGTTTAGGCCAATGCCACTTTTCCAATTATGGAAACAAAACTAAATTTAATCAAACGTTGTGTGGGTTAAAATTAAGCAATCTGATTATTGCTGAAGCAATCTGATTATTGCATTTTTTCTCCCTAGTTGTAGAGATTAAGAGAGGTAAGATTAGATGCATGTATTGATCTTCTTGTTCAGATAATCTCAAAACAGAGTTTTAGAATCCTTAAATTTCTCATTTCAGACTTACAATGAATATTTAAAATCTCCGCATATACTTTTTTTTCTTGCAAGGGAAGAGGGGTTATAGAACTATTTTACTCTTTAAATGTATTGCCAATTTTTGTCACGTTAGTAAATAAAAGATGGTAAAGTTTACGAACAATGGTAGGTCTAAAGATACAAATCTGTTAACAGGCAATAATAAATGGACCACTGTTAAACCCAGAAGTGGGATCAGATGATTAAGAGAAGTAAGCAACCCACATCGACTGGTCACACCCGCCTTGAGTTGGGAAACGCAATAAAATTGTTAAATTTATTATTACAGACAAAATAAAAACAATTGGTATGAAAGTTAAATAATGCACTATATATAGATTTGTTTAATGCCGTGCATGTTGCGAGTGTAATGTTGAATGACGTGTTTTACATTGCATTTTTTATCCAGCATACGAGAATTGTTACCGCACAGATCTTGGACGAGGCTACAACGGGAAAATTAACATAACCGTGTCGAGAAAAACATGCCAAAAATGGGGCTCACACACTCCTCATCCCCATAACTTCACTTGGTTATGGACGGAGGAAAACTACTGTAGAAATCCAGACGGTAAAACAAATGGTCCATGGTGTTTCACGACTGATCCCGGCACAGTGTGGGAGAGATGTGGAATACCTCGTTGCAGTAAGTTTTGTCACAGCAAGTAAAAATATTCATAAAAGAATTTCCAGTATTTCAAGGATTTAGATGAATATTTAATTAAGTTATTTTTGAAAATAAAAAAGAAATATGAAGATATCGAAAAGTACTAAAACTCAAATGTCCATAGCTGCAGAACTGTAGCTCTCCGAAAGTTTTTTTTGACAGACCGGAGAGCTACAGTGAAACCCATTGTAAAAACTGTATATTTATTGCGCACAAAAAGGTTGCGCAATTGGCAAGAAACTACAAAAAATCAAATGGAAATAGTTGTTATTTTTCAGCGAAATTATATCAAAGTTCTACCAATTGATTTGTATGAATTATGTTTTAGTAAATGAAATAAAACTCAAAAAATGTTAACAAATACTTTTAAAATGTATTTTATTGTCTCAATACACAATATTTCATTTTAACAATGTTATTACCTTAATTTATGCGAAAAACCATGTGAGCTTAAAAAGTGCGTTGAGCTGTATGATAGTGGGACTACCCCCCCCCCCCCCCCCCCTCCTTTTTAAGAAAAATATTAATTAACACACATAACTACTGCTTACTTAAGTGGAGAAAATACACTCCAACAAAATGTGTATTTAATTATATCCATCTTTAAGAATGTTGACAATGCATGTTTAAGGTAACCGATTTTATAATAGGTGTTACAAAGAAGTTCGAAATCAATTTAGATCCAAGGGCAGATCCCTCCAACTGCAGAAAACAAATCTTTAGTATGCAGTGTAGAGTAAAAGTAAAATAAATCAAGATTTCATTTACGCAAGGTTCTCAAAAACAAAAGTATTGCTCAAAAGGTTTATCACTCCTCATGCAGATATTGATTGATTTAGTCAGGCAAGCTTTTTAAAAGCAGTTACTTGACTATTTAATGAAGCTTACAGGGAATATGGCACCAAAAGGGAGTTGGGGAGCGTTTGGGGAACATCTGTAACGGTCCCCCGTTACAATTAGCACTAGTTTCTTCTTGATTTAATAGACTTTCTGTACGTATTAAAGTGTTTTCAATAAAATTTAAATCAAAATACTTCGTTCTTGTTTTAAAAAAACTACGATATGGACATACCTACACAACTGATAAAAGGAGGATAGTTGTTTCCCTTTACTCAAGAGTTCAGTTAACGCAAATCGAGAAACACTAGCGAGGCAAATTAAGCCTGTCGATAACAGTGTTGTTCATTAACATTGAAAGTAATACAATGCGTCAAATTGATGTGCTTCTTTTTAGATATCGGTAGCATTACATAGAAAGACTTATGAAAATGATGAGTATATAGCTAAGATATGACAATTAAACTACAATTGCATGTTATACATGTAAGTGCCGGAAAACAAAAGGCGGTATGCACCATTTCGTCGTGTTTATACAAGAAAAGACTGCACTATATACCGTAAATCTGGAAATTTTTACCTCGATTTTATTTTGCGAATTCGGGTAAAAATGCTGCAAAGAAATACGCACGCTAACTCTCGATTCCCGCCTACATTTTGGAACCATTAATTTAATATAAATAGCAATTTGGCCATAAAATCTTTGTTTAACACAAAGAACAGTTCAATGGTAATTGATGAAGTGTCTCAATACCAGCGCTAAACAGTATATTATCCATAATTTCAGCTCTTGAAAAAGGGGGGTAGACGAAATTTTCCATTTAAATCGGAGTTTTCAAGCATCACCATATTTTGAAAAAGTCTTGGATATAATTAAATGTTCCTTATATCTTTTCTTATGTTTTAGTCAAATAAGTAAAACATAAATATACTGAAAGGAAAAAAGAAACGCATAATAGCATTATAGCGAAAATTATTTAACTATGTGGCCGAAAATTATGAAAATTGGTCAGATGTGTATTTTGGTTACTAAATCGCTGGTCAAGATTACTCAACCATGAAATGTATGGTGTCACGTAGGGGAAGTGATAAAAAGCCAAATACACGTACATGCTGATGATGACAATTATGTGATCACATTTTGTAATGCCAAGAGATGCATTCGAGTCATAGACATCGTTTTCCGATATTTGCAGTCAGTATAAATTTCTTGCAATTATGGTATGGCTGACGGAAGTTACATTTGGTCTAGTAATTGAGTTGCATAAGTGAATAAAAAGGCAAAAACATGTTGTTGTGCAGTTTGTTTTTAACTTTTCAAGTAAAAAAGTTTTTTTTCGGTTGTCAGAGAGTAACTTAAAAGGTTTCCAACCAACCATGAGGGTGACGTTGGCGCGTAACAACGTCACATCAAGACAGCTTTTCATCATGCTACCTCGGTTATTGTCAAGTCATTATCACTGAAACCGATATTTTTACGGCAGGCAATCCTACTCATATTTTCACCCTAATACTGACATAAACTCTCTGCTCTAATTTGGTACGCAAGCTTAGCAACTTTTCGTCGATTTTACTCTCACACGCGCACGTACGCGCCGTATGCTTATTGTGTTTAGCATGTTCACGCTGAGAAAAATTAATGTAGCCAGTGTTTGTTGATACTTCCTAACAAACATTCACGTGTACCAAATCAGGTAGATTCTGTAAATTCTATCCTAAATCGAAAATCGTGGGATTCATTGGGCGGGGGGATTTGTTTGCTTTGGAATAATACAGCTACTCTAAACCATTAAGACTACCGTCGGAAGGCTTGAATGATAATCCTTGAGAAAGATAAATGCTCAAGTGAACTCAATGCACAAGAAAATCAAGGCTGTTACTGATGCGCAAGGGAGATGATGAGAATTTTAATTTTAATTTTGGGGGTTATCGACATATCAATTTCAATTATAACTCAGGAATAATTAGTCAAAGTCACGCAAGATTTCGGTTTCTTGTTGTTTAAAGTTGAATTAAAATGTTTGATAACAATACTGGAAAACATATTAGAAATAAGATTTAATTTTATTCAAAAGTTTATTATGCGTTTCTTTTTCTTTTCAGTATATATCAATAAAATATGATGTTTCAGTTGTAAATCGCTTTGAAATTGGTGGAAAATTAGTTGTTTTTTTTTCGTTTATTGTCCCCTCCCCGTGTCACACAAAAAGCTCTGGTTTGAATTTGTGAAATAACATTCCATATTACCTCTTAAAAGAAATTTTTGTGACACGGGGTAGGGGGAAGATGGTTTAAAAATATTTTCCGTTGATTTCTTTCGTGAAAAACACAAGTTTTACCCGAATTTCAGTTATCACTCTTTGTTTTCCCAAATAAGTAATGATTTATGAAAATCCCTATATTTATCTATAAAAAATATCAAAAATTCTTCGAATATGTCAACTTTTGAAAATTGACTTGGAGGTAGGCGGGAGAACAATACTATTGTCACAGATAAAAATGTACCATCGAACATTTTGACAATAACTTTGGACATTTTGATTCAAAATTCTATATCTGTTACTTAATTTAATGAGTTTGTCATAATTGCTTAAATCTGTCAGATGTATCCACTTTAACATGTCTTAATTAGCCATGAGTGATACAATGTATGACCAGATGGACTTTGCTTTGTTTGACTTTATTCTTGATTAAAAATCATAATCTTCAACTTCATTTGAAAATCAAATTAACTCATGTCATATGTTACTCATACTTGTCAATTATCAACATATCTATAAATACAAATTTTTATTAGCATTCGGGGAGTTGGAATCGGGACGCGCTTGTCCTTGATACTGTCCGACCCGACGATAAATAAAGGTCTGTAAATCGTAAAGCGGCTTCATCTTCTTTTACCATTAGTCCACCCTAGTGGCTTTACCGATAAGTACACGCATCTAACTCGAGGATGTGATACTATCGTTCGCACTTCTTTGCTCAAATTTATCTACAGCAAAAATTTCCAGATCTACGGTAAGTGCCGGAAAAATAGGGTGATATCTATCGTTTTGTTGTATGTTATGGTAATGCCACTTTTATTTTTAGCTCACACTTGTAAACAACATTTAACTGGAGCATGTAAAGGAGAGAAATATGTTTTAACAACTTTTAAAAAAGATTGCATCAAAATTTTGATCTACTTGCATTCATTCTTTGGTACTTTAGACCATGGTAACTATGGAAACCTGTAATTTTCTGAAACCTTATACTTTTATGAATTGAACAAAATTTACACGGGTCATGCAAAAATTATTCATTTGTCAATTTTCTCCTTTGTGCGTCACGGTGTCTTGTTAAAGTTATTGTTATAGAGAATGAATTTTCAAGTGCCTTCGTTACACATTTTTATTTTAAAAAATGTGTTTTCTTTATGAGATAATTTTGAAATTTTGTCATTAGTTGACCACCTCTCTCTTTTCAAGAAAGTAAATTGTGTATATTATATATATATATATTATAAATTTTTCAGTGAAATAAATTTACACTCTGAACATCAATGGTACAATGCGTCATTAGAGTGACGATCAATTGTTCTGAACTTTTCTCTTCAAACAATTTTTACTGTAACAACTAAGCGATATCTTATGTGTGCATAATTCATAATCAGCAGCATTTAAAAAAAAAAGATACAAATAACCGATGGTTTTCTCTCCCTGGAGGGCATGTAAAACATGCACTTAGACATCTGATACAAATTATATGCAAAAGACGAAAATTACCTAGCTATTAGAATCGATATAAAACAAGTAAAATATTCATTATAATGCGAAGTAATAGTTTAAAGCAACATTAACGTCATACAAACCAGGAAATCCTTCAGCATAAGTACTAAATGTTTTCTATTGGGTAATGGGTGCTATTAATTTTAATGAAACTAATAACTCGAGGAGCTAACAAAAACCACGACAGAGACCAGCTATAATAAGTTGAACTCGCATGACTGATAAACGGAAATCTACATTTCCTTTATTAAATTCAGTATATTTGTGACAATAAACAAACTTTATTTTTTTTTTGTACAGCATGCTACATGCATGAAATCGAATACCTATCCAAGATGTAAAATAATCAATGGTCAGTGATATATGTAGGTATAAAAAGAGCTCTTTTTAAATTTTTACTTTCAAAGCTTATTTTGATCAATATTATCAAATATAATTTCAAGAAGTTGGATCATGCTTTATAAAGTATTCAGTATGATTTTTTTAAGTCTATACATATGACTTGATTAAAAACATTATCATTACTGTAGACAGGGTTATTCTCGCCCTTTTGCTTTTGGTAACAATTTTGCCCCGTTTTAAATTCGCCTAGTCGTAGTTCTGTTTAAAAAATTATGCTGTGTAATTTCGATTCGCCCCGCTTTAAATTCGCCCAATCAGGAAGAGGGCGAAGGGGCGAAATTTCCCTGTATACAGTATCTATTGCCTTCTGTTCTTATGTTTCCGCGGTTGCCTTGCGTTAACGTTAAAACATTTCCAGCTACGTCTTTGGAATGAAGGATCTTATGTCGGGTGTGACCGATCGACAGGGGAGGCTCACTTCTCCATGGCAGCTGATCTCACCTCTGATAATTTTGAGGTCCGTGTTTGCTATGCTCCTAGTTTGTATTGGTTGATGAACTTTTGATCTAGAATACTGTTCGTTTAATCATAGGTTCATTTTGCCATTCTATGGTCTGATGAATCAGGCGTGTTTTACTTAACCGTGTTAGTAGGGAACGGATACTTCTCATACTTTTTAAGTCAATAAATGAATAAAATTTGAAAAGTTTAAATCAATTACTTAATAAGACGCACATAAAATCTGGTTTTTGAAATTTAATATCTTCTTTTAATCTAAATGCAAAACACTGATTGCATTTTATTTTACATCATTTTATAACATGTATATATTATAAATTGATGCTTTGACTAGGGTTTATTTCCTGTATATTTCTGTGTTAAACCCCGAGGGTCATGATTTGAACAAATTGAAATCTACACTACCCCAGGGTGCATCAACATAAGTGTCAGCTTTTCTTGCTCAGTGGTACTTGAAATTTTTAAAGTTTGTCCCAGTATAAATTTCTCTGTAAAACTTGGATGCCTTATTATGGCCCTGCCCTACCCCTGGTTCATGATTTTAACAATGAAAAATCTAAACTACCCCAGGATGCTTCCACATAAGTTTCACCTTTTCTGGTCCAGTGGTTTTTGAGATTTTTAAATGATACCACCCATTTTTGTACTTTCTTGATTGTCTTTCTTTGGAAAGGGCCTTGGCCCTTAATTTTTATAACTTGAATTTAACTTCCCCTAAGAATTCTTTGTATCGTGTTTGGATAAACGTGGCCCAGTGATTCTTGAAAATAAGGTGAAAAGTTTACAGATCGACGACGGACAACGGGTGATCAGAAAAATTCATATGAGCTTTCAGCTCAGGTGAGCTAAAAAAGAATGGAATTCAATGCATTCAGTGAAAATTGATTTATCATTAAAAATTCTCATAAATTGATACAAAGTAAAGGGCTTATATCTACATGTACAATATCATCATCAAATTAACCGGAAGAGTTTTATAAATATGCTTTGATATTTGTTTTTCTTTTGTGACAATCGGTACATCACATCAGCAAAGTGTCCTTTTTTCAAATTCAACATTCATATAAATCTTTCATAAATGTGAAAGGAAAAAATGATATAAAGACGCATTCTCATTAGAAAACATACTGAAGCGTAGCTTTTTAAATCAGAATATCAGATTGTTTTCTGTGCTTGTAAAATAATACGCATCAATCAACAAGAGTTATGTTTCCATTATCGCCCTTGAAAATATTTTTTAGTGAAACAAAAAATATATATTAAATGTTTATAAAAAATTTTCTGCATATGAAATTTCTGTAACAATTAAATAACTTACGTTTAGAGGTAGAAATATCTCAATTTACACCTTTTAAAAGAACTGAGTATAAATGTTGAATGTAAACTATAATAAGAAGGATATGGAGATAACGAACAGTATTCAATCTCAACGTCCATTAAACAATATACAAAATAAGAGCAGAGCAAACACGGACCTCCGAAACATCAGAGGTGGGATCAGGTGCCATGGAGGAGTTAGCATCCCCTGACAAATAAATAATTATTAAAAATTATTCAAAATGCAGGCACGTAGCATCGTTTTTGAAAGGGGGGAACCTTAGAAAATGTTTTCTTCTAAAAAAAAAATTGACAAGCCAAAAAAAAAAAAAGGAAACTTAAAAATTTTCAATGGACATTTTCTATAGTAAAGGTAATGTTCGGGAAAAAAGTGGTGGGAGGGGGGGGGGGGGGGGGGGGGGGGGGGGGGGGGGGGCTGGCCCCCGTGTTGCTACGTGCCTGAAAAGTTTGCAATAGAAACTAGAAATCCACATCTGAACTTTATAAGAGATTCGATAGAGTTGACTATTAAATGGTCCATGTGAATGAAATTTATGAAATCTGAAATGACAATTCATTGAATTTCATTGGAAATTGTCTTCAGAAAGTTTTTTTCTCTTAGCAGAGGGCCATTGCACCTTAATGTAAAATCTGTATACAGTGGCTGCAACGTTATTGTTGACAACTTACACGAACGATCACGTTATACGAACGATTCCGCACGATCAACGCACGATTAAACCTGTTACACGAACGATCCTTCACGCAAACGATTCTACACGTTACACGATCTTTCACGATTGCTAAGTTAACGCAAACGCACGATTCCTCACTCAAAATAGTTCAAAATATTTAGGAATCGATGTTTTCAAAACGAAATACGACTTTATACTGATTATAGATTTCAAAGAATTATCAATATTATTTCATAGACTTTAAAAAAAAAACGGAAATTGATATTTCTGTAACCTAATATATATTAGACTTATTTATTATTTTAGATTATAAATTATTATAATTTTAATAGGAAATTCTCCGAACTAAGAAACATTTTTTTTTTCGTTCTATCAAAAGATGCACTTGTAGTTGGACCGTTAAATTCGATTGAATTGGATTTCATAATTATATGCAGAAAGGGGGGCAGCATGGAATGATTTGAATTACGTGTAATATTTCTATGTTTCCATTGATTCAATGTTTGTGATTCTCCAAAATGAACTTGCTAATTATTTCACATTTTTTATTAGCGGTAATTAAAGAAAATAATTAAAAGTACATCGTACGTTACAGAGAAAAACACTGATAAACAACCCCCCGAAAATCATGTCGAGTGCATGTACAATTATTCCTCGACTAAATATATTATGTAAGCATTGAGAAAGGCTTTTATTTTATTTGTAAAACAATTTCATTTTGATGAACTGAATTTAAAAATATATTGACCACAATAAGCAGTATAAAGAATGAAAATCGGAGAGAGAGAAAAAAACTTTAAATATCTGAATACGGTTTATGAAAATATTACAAATCGCGCTATTAGACGAGAACATCATATTGTACGACTTACGATATTGCTTGTTTCTGGCGATAATTAGTTCGTTCCAGTTTTCAATTATGTAAATTGCGCTTCATTCTTTTTATTGGGTTAAAAATATTAAAAAACAAATGAAATACTTGTTTAACAAATTACATTCCGATTAACAAAACGAAATTTACACGTTTCTAAACGCACGATCGCGCACGATTAAAACCGCAAACGATTGAGTCTGATACACGCACGATCTCGCACGTTACTCGAGCGATCACGAACGATTCTACACGATTGGTTTGTCAACAATAACGTTGCAGCCACTGTAATTTACAAAAATCTCACAAACAGTTTGACATCTTCTCTAGCCAAGGGTTTCCGATCCGAAATCTACTCTACAACCCTTGGCAGATTTTTATTATTATTATTATTATTATTTTATTAAATTATAAAGCGCAAAATCACATATAGTTTCTATGCGCTGTACAATGGTTTTGCTAACATTTAATAACAATATATCAATAAAACCTTTAAAATTGTTATGGAAAGTAAATAATCGATAAAACAAAAAGGACCTTAAATAAAACATGGTAGTAAGATGAAATTGGTTAACGTAGACAAGGCAAAATAAAATGAAAATAAAAACTGTTATGTACACAGGAAAGTACTTCTGAAGTTAGTTTACGAGAGGTAACACATAGAGTCCTAGATGTTATGCTGGAATTTTACAATCATAGGTTGTATTCACGCTTGAACAAGAGTGTTTTTAGGTTCTTGCGGAATGCTCCATGTGCTTCAAGCTCTCGTAGTTCTAAAGGAAGGTTGTTCCACAGTTGTGCGTGTTGCGTTTGCTGAATTTGTTATATAAATTCAAAAACGTTAGAAAAGACACAAATATTATATCAATTAATATGAAGTATTAGAACATAAAATATGAAATATAATATTTTCAAGTTATAAATTTAGATATTTTCCTTTAAAAAATATTTTACAATGTAATAAAAATCCCTGTTCGCTATAACATTCGTAAATACGAAATTCTTAATACAAATCATGTTCAGATCGGGATCGGAATTGCAGTATAAAAACATGTGATTTCCCGGTAAAGTCAAAACATCTTTCTTCACAGTTTTGAATACAAGTTGCAGTTTTCCACTATAATAGACGTAATCATATGAATAGAGGTAATTAATTATGTAAAAATGAATATGATTAACATCGAAATTAATAAACATAATATGCATTTATACAGTAATCATGCATCAATACCAGTTCGAATTTCCTCGACATGTCACAACAAAGCATAAGACAGGAAATATCGCACATTGTATACATGAAAACGCATATAACATTTCACATTTATCACAGTGCGCCTAATGTGCTTATGGCTCTTGCACCATATTTGTTCGATGATTTCTTTACTATTACTTTCCATTTGTCAGATGATGATCTTAAAATTCTTTGTGGCTGATAAGTAGGGCATAACTCTCTGATATATGGTGATGCTGAGGAGGAGTGTAGAGACTTGTGCATGGTTGTCAGCACTTTAAACACAACACATTGTTTTACAGCCAGCCAGTGCAGTTGTTGAAGTACTGGCGTGATATGTTGTCTGTAGCATGTTTTTGTGAAACAACGCGCAGCATTGTTCTGAGCCACTTGTAATCGGTGCATGGTTCGATCGGTTATGCCAAGCAGGAGGGCATTGTGATAGTCGAGATGGGATACGACTGTTGCACTGATGACCTTTGCACACGCTTCCTGGGTGAGATGTTGTTTCACCTTGGAGATTCTCCTAATGTTGAAATATATCTTTTTTACCATGGACTTGACTTGTGTTTCCATTGATAAGGTGGCGTCCAGGGTAGCACCGAGATTTTTAACAGTAGATTGAGATATCACTATTGCGTCACCAATCTTCAGCTGAAGGTTCTTAACACAGTTCTGGTTATGAGCGCTGGCAATCACCATTATCTCAGTTTTTGCATCATTCAGTTTGAGTTTGTTTACAGTCATCCAGGTTCGGACACTTGCTATGCACTCTTCCATTACCTTGACTTGTTCCGTACGTCTGACGTTGTTTTTTACACTCAGACTATTGTACAATTGAGTGTCGTCCGCAAATCCATGACGGCTAATGTCATACTGATTGATAACTCTCCGAGTGGTAGAAGGTACACCAGGAAGAGGAGGGGACAGAGAACAGACCCTTGTGGCACTCCAGTGGATAGTGGCACGTCTGAGGACACACTGTTGTTGATCTTTACTGCTTGAGTGCGGTTACTCAGGTAAGACTGTACCCAACAGAGTGCTGTTTCCGTCAGTCCAACTTTCAAATGTAGTCTCTCCAGTAAGAGGGTGTGATCAATGGTGTCGAATGCAGCACTCAGGTCGAGAAGGACCAGGAGCATGGCATCACCATCATCCAGAACTGCTTCTACGTCTGCTTTTATTCGTAGGATGGCTTTTCAGTGCTGGTACCGGTCTTGTAAGCTGACTGCAGGTCATCATGAAGACCGTTTCTGGTGAGATAACCATTAAGCTGTTGTGCAACAACACGTTCGATGACCTTGCTGATGAAAGGAATATTTGAGACTGGTCTATAGTTAGTGAAGATATTCATATCCAGTACTGGCTTTTTAAGACGTGGTGTAACTAGTGCACGTTTCAGCTTATTTGGAAAGACCCCGGTTGAAGGTAATGTATTAACCAGCTCAGTAATTGTCGGTAGCATCACAGAGAGGACAGCACTGTTCTTTAATAGCGCAGTGGGGATGACATCCAGTGAGCAGGTCTTATTTGTGCAAATATTGATGACCTTGTTTACTTCTTCATGCGTCTGGACCTTGAAGCAGCCAAGTTGAGGCACTGGTTTATCCAGGTTTGAAGAAGCTGTATTGTCACGGAGATCTGTGTCATCAAGACCTTGCCGGATCTTCTGAACTTTCTTGTAAAAAAAACTTAAACAAAATCTTCGGCAAGGTTCTTGTCATTAGTAGCCGGTGGAAGAGGAGTTCCTGCATTATAATTCATTAGACTACTAATGAATCTGAAAGTCTCTTTACTGTCCGCTGTGGTGAGCTTTTCCTGATAATAACTGGATTTGGCAGAATTGATCATATGCACCACAGCTCGGGACTGTTCTGTAAGCATCTGTCTTTGGACCTCTAGACCTGAGCTCATGGCTTTATGCTCCAACTGTCTTCTCCGTTTTCTTGCTTCATGGATTGAGTCATTGTACCATGGTTTAAGAGAGTCTCCTTTGATGGTGATGATTCGTTTGGGTGCTATGCTGTCCAGGACTACTTCCACTTTGGAGTCTATAGCTGACAGCAGATCATTGACATTGCCCCATTCTTTGATGGAATTCAGCGGTTCTGCTAGTTCTTGTGCTAGTGTTTCCACAGGGATGCGCTTCAATGGCCTAGCTAGCCGACTTTTGTTTGCTAGGTGTAATGGACAAGTGTAAAGTTGGCAAATAACCGCATAGTGATCTGAGATCCCTATATCAGTCACAGTGATGGACTTTACAAGTGGGAATATGGGGTCATCCCTTGTGAACACTAAGTCAAGAGTTAGTCCAGCAGCATGGGTAGCGACGTTAACATGTTGTTTTAAGTCAAGCCCAGCCACTATGTCCTGAACCTGTTTCGTGTGTGACATGCCCGGTTCGTCATAATGGATGTTCATGTCACCGAGGATGCGTAATTGGGATAGAATAGTAGTGCATACATGTGACAGGAACTGTTCCCACTCCTTGAGGAATTGGGTTCCTGTGAGACCATTCTGTCTTGAGGGAGGAGGATAATACACAAGCACTTGAGTAACAGGATGATTGCTATTTAGCCTGACTGTGCAAGTTTCAAAAGTCTTGAATTCAGGTTGAGGTGTACATGTGATATCCATGCTGGCTTTGATGACAAAACCAACCCCTCCTCCTCTGGTCCCTTTGGATGTAGGTCTAGGCACGCCAATGTATTTGTATCCAGGAGGGCAGAGATCGTTTATGTGCGAATCGTCTCCTTCAGGCAACCAGGTTTCGGTTATAGCTAAGATGTCGATACCCTTTTCATTGATATATTCGCAGAGGGATACAGCTTTCCATGCTACAGATCTTGCATTGATCAAGTGCAGACTGATGGACTTGTCTGTTATATGCATATGCTTGTTCTTGGTAGGAATATGTATGAGGTTTTTTTTCATTTAGACCATTCGAATGTTCGATTTAGTCCTATCAAACGGGAACTTTAATTTCGCCGCCTATCGCGGTAATTGAGTTAAGTCCCTTGAAGCTCTTTAATATTTGTCCAATGAAAATAGCTGTAACATACGTAGATCAATATGAAGTTTGAAACAATATGGCGACCTCCATGCAATTTGATGTGGAATATATCAAACAACTTCATACAGCTGTGGGCAGTGGGCACACCTCAAACGTGGTAGAAAATATCGTTCTTCGTGGATTTTTAGTCAAGAGTTTGACACCACTTTCTACTTGTTGCCGTATCAATTATTATCAATGAGCCGTGACATTTAATTGGCTTAAATTGATGCACCTAAAATGCGGAACACGGACTTATGTGGTCCTTTCAATAATTCTTGAAAACATATATAATTAAAAGAAAAAAAATCAAATTAATTAATCCCTTGTTATTTTTTAGCATAGATCACGTCCTAACTTTCACCCCTTGTAAATATTACTCTTATTTTGCATTAAACACGAACAGACTTTAATTCAGCCGAAAAACTCCGATTAGTAAAAACCTTGCGTAGACTCGGACTTCGCAGCCAATCAAATTCGTTTGCGCGAGTTCTAAAATTTTCAGCTAAATCTGCCAAGGGTTGTAGAGTAGATTTCGGATCGGAAACCCTTGGCTAGCGAAGATGACAGTTTGACTGTTTGATGTCCAGGAGTAAAATAGATTTTTTTAAGATTTCATTAATTTTGGTGGTTTTGGCCCAACGCCCCAGGGAGGCGGGGACCATACTATTCACATTTTTTGTTCCCCTTTACCCATAGATGCTGTATACGAAATTTGGTTGGTATTGGTTCTGTGGTTCCAGAGAAGAAGCTAAAAATGTTCAAAAGTTTACGAACGAAGTACGACGACGGACGAAACAGATAGCAACAGGTGACCTGAGTTTACTCAGGTGACCTAAAAACAATTAATTTTTCATACTTTAACAAAAATTGTCAATATGAGTGGGTCTTCGCTCCATTTTTTTGAAAGATAACCCTAAACGTTTGCCATAAAATGAATATTTTTTGGTTTACAAAAAAATGGAGCGAAGACCCACTTTACCTTAAAAGTATACTTTTATGACAAAACATTCGCATCTTTCCGAGGAATACTTCAAGTCCATTAAGTTAAGTCATATCAGAAACATGACTTAAATGCCCGTAATCATCATGAGCCATTTAGCGTAGGGGTTAGCGCGTTAGTCTAAGAGCAGTATGACACTTCGGTATTTTATTGCTGGGGGTTCGAATCCCATGTATACCACCTAATACTTTTTCATTAATGAAATTTTTTTAAGAGATTTTTTTTCTCTCAGAAAATGTTTTTTTTCTCATAATTTCATAAATTTCAATAATGAGAAGTAAATTTAAATACTCGATTTACATATCAAATATGATTTCTTAATATCTGACGCTATAGGCATTCTGCCTGCCTTATCGTCCCATCTTCTTTGTCTCGTGATTGTTTTTGTTATCTTTTGATGCTAGAAATGAGACAATCCTCATCCTCTGTTTATTTAAAAGAAAACGCTATTGAAGCTTTGAAAGTAAATCGAAAAAAAAAGAAATGCGCACAAGGAGTATTGCTTTAAAAACCGACAATAAAATAAATTTGTAAATCCACTTGTCATTCGTCTGAATTTATTCTTTCCTGTTCAGAACAAGATCTTCTATGAGCATGTTCTTTATCTAACTCATTAATACAATTCTGTCCTTGATAAATTATATTCGCTAGTTTGTGTTTATTGTTTAATGTCATTATAAATATTTCATTATTACATTGTACGCAGTCTAGTCTAAAAGAAACCCGGAGAACTGCGTAAAAATTCAAACATTCCTCTCCAGTTGATGTTCAATATATTTCATTCTTATTGATGAATATGTTATAGTGTTAGTATTGATTAAATACTAGACATAAATTAAATGGAAAAATCCTTTAACACTGTATTTTACAGAAGAAAATTTAGAGGTTTAATGCCTTATACCATAAACAAGAACGTTCGTATAAAATTTAAAACGCTGATTTTACTAAGCCGGAGTCATGAAAATCTTCCAGCATCTAAAAAATGTATTCATAATCCTCAATATTATCTTATGTTGCCGTGGAGATTTAAAAGCTGGATATTCATCCATACAATATGGCTACAGACTTCTTTATAGACTGATAGAATCTTACGTGAACTATAGTATACTGGACTGTGTTGAAGAGTGTCTCAGAACCAAGAGGTGTACATCGGTAAATTATCACAAAGGCGCTAACTGTTGTGAAATAAACTTTAGAAGAAATGTAGATCAACAAGAACTTTACATACAAGTCTCAGGCTGGTTATACACTGACATAGAGAACTGGGATGAGGTAAATATACATGTATCTGTATTCTCACTCTAAACATTAAAAAGATGTAAAATGGACTCCAACATGTACGTACATGTACATTTGAAGATTTTTTTTTTCATCTGTTGAACAAAAAATTATTCAATTTTTTCAAAAATTTTCAGGATCATAATTTCATTATTTTTCATCTGTTGAACAAGAATTATCTTTTTTTTTGAAAAAAAATAATCAGGTTCTCGCAGAGTCGTGTGCAGGATATTTGTGTCTCAAGTAATACACTAAGTACTCCAATATCTACCGTATCAGTTTCTGAGGAGCCTAATGAGGAAGCCCCTATTCCAGCACAAGTGAGCCGGTTTTCAAGCCATTTGAAAATACAGGTGAAGGTGTCTCTTGATAGAAATGTATACATCAAACATTCGAATGGTGTAAATGAAAAAAAAATCATATTCCTACCAAGAACAAGCATATGCATATAACAGACAAGTCCATCAGTCTGCACCTGATCAATGCAAGCTGTATCCCTCTGCGAATATATCAATGATGAGGGTATCGACATCTTAGCTATAACCGAAACCTGGTTGCGTGAAGGAGACGATTCGCACATAAACGATCTCTTCCCTCCTGGTTACAAATATATTGGCGTGCCTAGACCTACATCCAAAGGGACCAGAGGAGGAGGGGTTGGTTTTGTCATCAAAACCAGCATGGATATCACATGTACACCTCAACCTGAATTCAAGACTTTTGAAACTTGCACAGTCAGGCTAAATAGCAATCATCCTGTTACTCTAGTGCTTGTGTATCATCCTCCTCCCTCAAGACAGAATGGTCTCACAGGAACCTAATTCCTCAAGGAGTGGGAACAGTTCTTGTCACATGTATGCACTACTATTCCATCCAAGTAAACAAGGTCATCAATATTTGCGCAAATAAGACCTGCTCACTGGATGTCATCCCCACTGCGCTCTTAAAGAACAGTGCTGTCCTCTCTGTGATGCTACCGACAATTACTGAGCTGGTTAATACATCACTCTCAACCGGGGTCTTTCCAAATAAGCTGAAACGTGCACTAGTTACACCACGTCTTAAAAAGCCAGGACTGGATATGAATATCTTCACTAACTATAGACCAGTCTCAAATATTCCTTTCATCAGCAAGGTCATCGAACGTGTTGTTGCACAACAGCTTAATGGTCATCTCACCAGAAACGGTCTTCATGATGACCTGCAGACAGCTTACAAGACCGGTACCAGCACTGAAACAGCCATTCTACGAATAAAAGCAGACGTAGAAGCAGTTCTGGATGATGGTGATGCCATGCTCCTGGTCCTTCTCGACCTGAGTGCTGCATTCGACACTATTGATCACACCCTCTTACTGGAGAGACTACATGTGGAAGTTGGACTGACGGACACAGCACTCTGTTGGGTACAGTCTTACCTGAGTAACCGGACCCAAGCAGTAAAGATCAACAACAGTGTGTCCTCAGACGTGCCACTATCCACTGGAGTGCCACAAGGGTCTGTTCTCGGTCCCCTCCTCTTCCTGGTGTACCTTCTACCACTCAGGAGAGTCATCAATCAGTATTACATTAGCCGTCATGGATTTGCGGACGACACTCAGTTGTACAACCGTCTGAGTGTAAAAAACAACGTCAGACGTACGGAACAAGTCAAGGTAATGGAAGAGTGCATAGCAAGTGTCCGAACCTGGATGACTGTAAACAAACTCAAACTGAATGATGCAAAAACTGAGATAATGGTGATTGCCAGCGCTCATAACCAGAACTGTGTTAAGAACATTCAGCTGAAGATTGGTGACGCAATAGTGACATCTCAATCTACTGTTAAAAAGCTCGGTGCTACCCTGGATGCCACCTTATCAATAGACACACAAGTCAAGGCCATGGTAAAAAGATATATTTCAAGATTAGGAGAATTTCCAAGGTTAAACAACATCTCACCCAGGAAGCGTGTGCAAAGGTCATCAATGCAACAGTCGTACTTAAACATGCAACATGAATACACATGTCCGTTTTCAAAGCAGTACATATCAAAACAATATAGTTATTGGCTCTAAGGTTGTGTATGTCTTCCAGAAGTAATTCATAGGTAAATGTCTCACGTGTATAAACAGAATACTGATGCACGTGCTTGCAAAATGTTTTTGTGACAATTACTCTTTCCTCTTAAATAATTATCCTCTATAAATAAATGTACTAGAAATTCACCAAACTGTATGATTTATAGAGAAACCAACTGTCATTCAATAAAAATGGTTATATTGTTTTAAAGAAGAGTTAAAGTTCATGATTGTGTTTTAATCTCAATTTCATATTAAAGTGTTGCTATTTATTCAGCAAATGAAATTTATCTTAAAAACAACGAGATATATCTATTTTTAGAAAGATCACTCTTCCAAAAAAGTGATATCTCTCAACTTAAAGAGATATCACTTAACTTTAAGTGATATCTCTTTCACTTATGGAGACATCTCTTACAACAAAAGGTACATGTATCTCTTTTCACTTAGATATATAAGCCTATATCTTTGCTAAGAGAGATGTCTACTTTATAAGATATCTCTTTCTCCTTGATACATATCTCTTTCGTTAAAAGACATACCTCTTAACTTTATAGAGAGAACTCTTTCACCCAGAAAGACATCTCTTTCACCTAAAGAGAAATTTCTTTACCTAGGGAAATATCTTTCCAAGTAAAAGAGATATCTCCAAAAGTAAAAGAGATATCTCTCTAAGTTTATCTAAAAAGATACGTGTATCCCTCAAAGTGAACGAGACATCTTTCAAATGTTGCAACAAAGATATTTCTCATGCAAAAAGAGATATCTCTTACACTCTGTAACTGTAAAGAGATACCTCTCTTCGTTATTTTCAGCAATAAACTGTATTTTATCACCTGCATACGGGAATTATATCTCAAAGTTGATTCTATACGCAAGAACATGCTCCACGTTTGTATGAACAATTTCTTATAAGGCAATTTAATAACAAACAATTTCATGAAACATGAATATTAAAATTGTTGTCACATTTTCGCAAGTTCTATGGCCGAAACTGGAAAAAAAGATCTCTTTCAATAAAAGGGATACCGGTATCTCTTTAACTTAGAATGATGTCTCTTTTTAAAAAAAAATTAAGATATTGCACTATAACTTAGAAATCTTTATTTTTTAGCCATGTTGACCATTCACAGTAGCTCAGTCAGTAGAGCATTCGCTCTCATATAGGGAGGTCTTGAGTTCGAATCTTTGTCGCGGCTAACCTAAGTCGATAAAAAATGGGCAGCTATTGTTACTTCGATAAGCGCTCGGCACTTGAAGTGAAAGTTGTGGATCCTTCGAATGAGACCTTAAAAACCAAGGTCCCTTCTCACGGCAGGCGTTGGGCTTGGGTGCCGAGTTAAGGTCAAAATTTGAAGTTCTTCACCGATATATGGTGACGTCTCCACATGAGAAAAAAAACCAATCTCCAATGGGACTTAAAACAACATTCAATCAATTGATCTAATCTTGTTGAATAGAAATCTCTCTCGTTTAAATCAATATCGCTCTAGCTTATAGTGAGATCTCATAATCTTTGCAAAATATAATATCTTTCTAATATCTGCAAAAAAGAGATGTCTCTCTTATTCAAAAATATATCTTTGTAAGGTATCTTGGACAAAAAGATGCCTACTTTAGTTAAAGAGATATCTCTAAAAGCTAAAGAGATATATATATATATATAAGTTAAAAATATATCTCATTTCGAAAGACATTGAAGAAAAAAAAATTATATTTCACAAATAAATAGTAGAAAGACTTGCCGTAGTGAAAGGTTTTTTCACAGTTACAAATGTGTTGTGCGACCGGTGGAAAGGGGATGTCTACACTTCCATGGCAACCCCAGACGTTTTAGAGGTCTGAGGATTTTTGCTCTGCTACCAAATGGTATTGTACCAACGCCTTTGACCCTGTTCTTTTTTGTTCTTTGTCTTATTTAATACATGTACAATGTGCAACCAAACATAGCTGTAACATAAACTGGCTCAAATCAATTATTAAAGAATTCTTAGAAACTAATTCACTACATGCATACTTATTTATTATACAACTATGTATTATATAAAGTTATCTCTTTGACCTTTGTAATTTACCAATACACCTTTAGGGATTTGTATGTAAAATTTTTCAGATATGACACCCATACAAAATTAAGTTAATTTAGTAAAATAACAAAATGTTGAAAATTTGCGGTCTGCATCGATGTAGATTTATTTGGTAAAATGCAAAATTGGGCTATTTAAATTATTCAAATTGTTTATTTTAATTTTTCAACGATATACTAAATCCTGTTGTAGAATCAAAACAGAAAATATTACACACCATCGTTTAATTATAAGAAAATTCCGAGATACTAAGATTAAGCGTATTAAATAAAGCTGTCTTTATAAAACGCACAAACATCATTTATTGAATATTCTTAGAATGATAACTCTTTGTAAATGAAAAGTTATTAAAATAAAAACATAGGAGTTCTGTCAAATCTATCGCTAAAACAACTGAATTAATCATAACTCTCATTTTACCATGTTTTTGATCAGACGACATTTTGATGCACCTGAGTGTATATGATTTAAAATATTTTATAATGCCTGTGTTATTTTTTTCTTAAAATTTGAATGTCGCTCTTATAAATTATATCTTTAATATTTTGTCAAATATGTTGTAAAATAAACAGTCTTTGTCACATTTATCGTGAATATTTATATTTTGTTTTTACCTGTGTCCATTATTTTTAGTTGTTTTTACAACTGTCATGTATGTGTGTCAGATGTTTTCAAAACTGTGCTGCGCAAACCAACATTACAACTGCATTACGGAATCAAGTCATCCAGTCGTGCTTGAGAGCATTGTTCCATATCGAAAGGTAAAAGGTTGCCTGTGAAGTAATCGAGATTGATGGTGCTCTAGTGCGTAAATGATATTCTTATCTTAAAGAATAGGACGATGTTCATCTTTTTTATTCCTTTAATGATTTCTAATACAATAGGTAAGACAATAATAATCATTTTTTATAACTTACCTAAAACATTAAAAATTTTCTATGATGCATTTACTTTTTTCGTACTAAATCTTTTTCCTTGCAAGGGAAGAGGGGTTAAAGAACCATTTTACTCTTTAAATGTATTGCAAATTTTTGTCACTTAGTAAATGAAAAATGGTGAAGATTCCGAACAATGGTCGGTCTAAAGAACAAATCTGTTGACAGGCAATAATAAACGGACCACTGTTAATCCCAGAAGTGGGATCAGATGATTAAGAGAAGTAAGCATCCCCTATCGACTGGTCACGCCCGCCTTGAGTTGGGAGACGCAATAAAATTGTTAAATTTATTACAGACAAAAGAATAACAATTGGTACGAAAGTAAATAATGCACTATATATAGATTTGTTTAATGCCGTGCATGTTGCGATTGTAATGTTGAATGACATGTTTTACATTGCATTTTTTTATCCAGCATACGAAAATTGCTACCGCACAGATCTTGGACGAGGATACAACGGGAAAATTAACATAACTGTGTCTAGAAAAACATGTCAGAAATGGGGTTCACACACTCCTCATATCCATAACTTCACCTGGTTATGGACGGAGGAAAACTACTGTAGAAATCCAGACGGCAAAGCAGATGGTCCATGGTGTTTCACGACTGATCCCGGCACTGTGTGGGAGACCTGTGGAATACCCCGTTGCAGTAAGTTTTGTCACAGCAAGTAAAACTATTCATTAAAGAATTTCCAGGATGCCAAGGATATAAATTAATGTAATATCTAAGGTATTAACTTTATTGTCTTTGAAATAACATACACAAATACCAGAGGGCAAACATGTCTATTTCCCCCAAGCTTTCACAGTATATTCCATAATCTTTGTTCCATTTCTTAAAAAGAAATATAAAGATTTCGAAAAGTACTTAAGCCCAAAATTCCATTGAAACAGGAGAGTTTGAGATCAGAGCAAGCAAAGTCCTCTAAAACATCAGAGATGCCATTAATTGTCATGGAAGAGTTAACAACTCCTGTTGACTGGTCCTATCTACCATCTGCTTCTTGCCATGATCAGGCAAATGGAAGAATCTCTATATCATTCGATGTAAAATTAATGCCAATTTGTATGAAAAACAGTCAATATTTGAGTTAAAGAAAGGTTGCGTTATATTGCTTCATAATTTGACGATAGATAGGTTGAAGTCAACATGATCAACATACTTTTATTTTATTTTAAATTGTGTCATTTACTGAAGATTTCCATTTACTCCAACATGCATAAAAGGGGAGGTCACTTTAACTATATAAAACCAATTGAGTTAGAACTCTTCAGTATGCATTTTTACCTTCATGCAAAGTTTTACTAAGTCGCTCATTGATATAAGTAATTTTTACGTTTGGTTTACGTGACGTTCAGCGTCATTTATAACGTTACCCAATGTGACATCAACACAGTGCGTAACGTCAGCACGAGTACTTGTGTGTACAATCTGAATGTTGTTAAAGAAACACTCGTAGCTTTTTAAATGACCAATAAAATACAGCGCCATAGCAAAAGTATTCGCGATTTTTCAAAATTGCGGCCGTAAACAAGGACCCGCATAACAAAATAAAACTATTTTAAAAGTATGAAAAACTGACTTACTGTTTTCAATATTTTGAGTTGACAATTGGATTTTATTACTGCCTGGATTCGACGGGGAATCGATAGGTATAAGTTTCTTACATACTCAAGGGCAATGTTTTGCATTAAAATGTTCGTCTTGGGTTTTGATGTCTCTGGCCGTGTTTTGAAGTAACGTTTTATTTTCAACCAAATATTTTCAACTATAATAATGTCCGGGGACTGTGCCGGCCATGTGATGGAAGGAATGCTGTTGTTTGTCCTATATTCACACGTAATCCTGGCTCTGTGCACGGGTGCATTGTCATCTTGAAATAGGTAAGTTTTATTGGGAAAATGCCTCGCTATAACTGGCCACAAATGTTCGTCGAATATATCTATATACTTTTGAGCAGTTATGTTGCCATTAACAAGACACAAAGTCCCTCCACCATCGTAAGTAATACATCCCCATACCATAACTGCAACTCGACATTTACGTGGAGGGCACATGCATCAGGGTAGGTACGCTTCATTTGCTCTTCTTCAGACATAAACCCGGTGATTAATTCCAATTACAACTTGATTCGTCAGAAAATACGACATTTTGCCAATATTGTTCCACTGTCAGTCGTCGTTTACCCAAACACCAAGATAATCGCTTTATCCGATTAACTTCACGAACAACCATCCGTTTTCTCACAACTTTTCTTTGATATCCTTTTTTTTCTAAGAAATCTCTGGACTGTACATTTACTTACAGTTTCTGTAGGACATTTTCCTTCATTTAAATCTAACGTAACATTATTATCGGCCGCAGCAGCGGTCGATCTATTTATGGTTGTGTTAGAAAGTGCACATCGGGAAATGAGATGTCATTTTTTTATTAGTTCAGCAAAATAATTCTTATATGATAACATGTATAAAATCATGAGTAAAATATTTTAAAAACTTGCTTTGAATTAAGCTTTAATCGTCATTATTGTGTTTCAATTACATTTCATTTTGCATCAGATAACTGATGATTTTGGATAAATAAAAAGAGTTTAAAAAATAGGTACTCCCTATCCCGGGAGTCTGTAAGATACGAAAGGAAATCGTCATGATTTTCCGGATAAGAACGACTTGATAAAAGTGCATGGTGATTAAAAATTGGAAATTTGTTCAACAAGTAAAAATTTTTTGAATATGCCACAGCTGCGAATGACACAAGGATAATTATTTTTGTACAATTTGCACCGCACTATGACCTACTCTGTAGAAACCATGGGCAATATCACGTGACAAAGATCCAGGGTATCAGCACGTGGTCTTCATTTTGATGACAATAATTTCTTATCATTAATCATTGACTTTATAACATCGATGAATCCAACTGATGAGCAAATGCAATAAAATTTTCATCATTTTTTTTTAGGTATTTAATTTTTTTTGCTTTGAAGACAGCCGGAAATGAAAATGATCAAGTGCTGGTGCTATTTCAGCTTTGAAAATCCTGACAAGTGCTTACCTTGCTTGGGTATTTTTATAAAAATGTGAAAGTACTTTTCAAAATGGTAGATTTTGTTAGCGGCCGATTTGATGCTTTGCATCAATTTTACTTGTTTAGGGTTCTGTATCTGTTGTTTTTGACCGTTCGCATAATCCAGTTTTCATCTCTGTGTGACAACTTTTGAGGTCTTCCCGTTCGAGGTAAATTTTTCACAGTTCCCCGTTGAATAAACTTGTTCCAAACAGAGCTCACGGTAGATTCACTAATATTCAACACAAGAACTAATTCTGAAGTTTTGAGATTCTCACTTTTCAAAGTTACAAGTTAAATTCTGCTTGTTTACATTCACTACGGAAGTGCAGACGATAATTTAATATAAAATTACGTCATTTCCTACATAAAGATAACTCCGTAAAAAAAAATAAACAGGTAACTTTTATTTTCCATAGAGTTATCGCTCTTTTCCTACTCGAGACGCGAAAGTGAGCCGTCGCCATTTTTAAAAATCGCGAATACTTTTGCTATGGCGCTGTAGTTAAGTAAACTTACGAGTTCCATTTTAATTGAAAAATAAAACTGTCTAAGATTTCGAAAAGTCTGGAATCTAATCAGAGAATGGTTGTATAAATTGCCGAAAAGTCGTACAAATCTTGATAAATTTTGTTATTCAAAATGTCTTTGTGAGATGTAAAAGGTGTGGACTTAATCTTGAAATATGGAGGACTACATAACTGTATCCTTGTATTTTAAATAATATTGATTTTAAAAACTGAAAATAAAACATAAAAGAAAGCGTAAAATATAGCCTTTTTGGTTAAAAACGAAGGATAAGGGAGACAGTGTATTTCGAAAGAAACTTAAATGGCACATTTTCCTTGAGATAATTCCCAAAAATTAAAAGGTTATATCACAGATAAATTTACATTTTAATAATATAACGAGTTTTTAATTCTTAATTAAGCAAACAGGATATGGTTTTTAGAAACCAGATATAAAATCCTATTTAAAATGTTTAATTCTGAAATGATTTATGACAGTTAGTATAGCCTGTTGCAGAAGATGGTATTACTTTTGCGAGGGGTTTACAGAAGGACAATGCATTTTTTTGTGATTTCGATACTTACTTTTCAGCTTATATTTTTCTAAATGATCAGCTCCTGACCTTTTTCCATAATTTCTATTTTTGGTTGCAAATGATACATGCGTTGTATTATTTTTTTATTATATGGCATTAAATGTAGGGCAGCAAACTGAGAGAAAAAAATAAAGTCAAGACTTTTACATTAATGGTGCGAGTTGGTATTCTTTATCAGAACTGATTTATTCCTTTTTTTAATAACAAAACCTCCTTAATAAGTATCGGTGCTTCTTGATTATGTTAGCCCTTATTCTTGCTTTATCACAGACAATTAGATCTTCAAAATTTACTGTGTTTTATTGGATACCCAAGAGCTCAAATAGCTGCCACACTTTTAAATTACGCAGAATAAATACAACAAACTGCACATGTTATGTCTCTAATTTAGAATAAACACTCTATTCTGTTTTCTTTTAGCTCATGGTAGTCCGATCCTCATGTTTATAAAATTAGCAATCAAGTAGGCTAATTGAAAATACTCACAAAAATATCTCTGAATCCACAAAATAAGTAAATTTATCCACAGTTTTTCTTTAAATTTAAACATTAAAGTTAATCATATTATGTAGAGAAAATTGTTAAATCTCCAATAAACATTCAGAAAAAGGGAAAAGGAATATCAGCTATGCATTTTCTAATTGCAAATTGATCAACAACTATATTTTAGGTTAAAAAACATTAGGTATCCAGGCATTCAGAGAAATTGTCATGATTTGTTTTTTTACATTTTATTTGGTATTCTATGTCTTTTATTTCCTTCATGTATTATATAATACATAATGTAAAAATTGCTATCGTTGCAGGACATCACAAATTACTTCTAATTTCATATCATTCTAATAAGCATTGGTATCTAGGGCTCGATTCAAGAAAATCTTGCTTCTCTAAAACTGTTTTCCTTTTATTTGGTACAAATGTCAACTTTTTATAAGACCTTTTCTGAGACTTCCATAAACCTCGAATCACATAAAGATGAATAAGATGAAAATTCTTGCATGAAAAGTTTTCATTTTCAAGCCTCATATTGATGCTTTTTAAATAAAATACTAATTTTTTAAGTTATCCTTCCTGGCTGAGGATCGGATATCCTTGATATTTTATAAAATTATGTTTTAGCATCAAACTTTGACCTATGCTTAATGAAACCCTGTCAACATCATGGTACCTGCATTAGTTATGGAGTATCAAATGTCCCTTACTATCGGTGTGCATGTGACTCAATGTGGACTGGACCAAACTGTGAAAGAAAAGGTAAGACAAAAGATAAACCTATAAATAACTGAAAAATCCAAGGAAATTAGTTCGAACGATGGAATTGTTCTGCCATCCACTTCCAAGTCATAATATTTGTAAAGCTACAAAAGCACGGTGAAAATCTTAATTCATAAAGCAATTTCTAATAAAATCAGTTGAACATACGAAACGATGTAAATGTCATTGATATATATTATAATATCAATGAGAATTTTCCCTAACAAAAACTTACTAGAGTAAACCACGGTTAACCTTACTATCAGAGTTTTTTTTACTGTAGTATTACTTAATAAAAGTTTTTTGCGTTGTTATTCAAAGTATCTTTAATATTTAATGAATTCCAGATTGTCATTTTTCTTTATTCTTTTAAATTCTTACAACCAATTTTTGTTGATTAAAAAGAAATAACCTGTATATCAACATATATCTAAGAATATTTCATAGGTATGTACTTTTAAGAAAATATTAAAGCTCTAAATCTTTAGAAAAAACTTTCTATACACTAGAAGAAATACCTTGTTAATTGAAACTAGTGTGCCTCGTAAAGCGTTCGTCGTGATTAGTAATCATTATGTTCACTGACAAAGATAGTGAGAAGTTTAGTAGTAAGACTACTTTTACGGTAGTGACTGTATGGATAGTAAATTTACTAACATTTACTAGTTATTTTTTCACTGTGTGCGTAAAGTAAAGAGCCATATGAACCAAAGCATTTATTATAGTTAACTACAATAAACTACGTATACTTACTATATCAAATTTTGTTATGGTTAAATCGGTAATGTTTGAAAGACTGATATGAATAGAAAAAATGTTCTACACACCACTTTCCTTTGTTTTAAATTAAAACATCACTTTTTGACACTGGTATTACTATTTATAACTAATGAAATTCTTTTTTATTAAAACTTATTCTATCGTTTTCTATCGATTTTTTTTTACAGATTCGTACATGCGCAATTGTGATATCTTAACATTTTTAAAATGTTGTTTGCATAGCAAACTCACAGGCACTTGTTTCGGAAACATATTTTTACCCAATATATAATAATATTATACTATGGGTTAAAATTATTTCTGAAACAAGTGCCTGTGAGCAAACTTTATAAGACTATGCAAAATATATATCACATATAAGCTAACTTCCTTTATATTTATATGCTATAGCAGGCGATAAATGCATTTCTTGGAACAGTTTTGTTAAAATGAAGTATTATCATTATTATTAAAACCTTCTATAATTGATACCAATTTTAAATATGTCCGGGAAAAGTATTGTTTGGTATTGTTGATACATGTACCATTTTAATTTGTTTTCAAAGTAAATATTCCTTTAGGCAATTCACATTTTAATTAAGGCTTTGTTTAACATGACCGCACTTGATGTACTACCTCATTTCTATCTAATCAGTGAAACAATTTGTAGTTCCTCAATGTCAATTCAACCCGTGTAAAAATGGAGGAATGTGTATAGAAGTCAAGGATGATTTTATGTGCCACTGTCCATCAAATTTTGTCGGCAAAACTTGTTTAAGTATGTATTCTATATATTTTTCTTTTTTCAATTTTTTTCTGTTTATATTCAAGTAATATTAAGTTTTACCAACAGATCAATATCATCCGAAAGAGAATGTAAACTGGAAAGGGAAAATAATATATTTTTCAAATAATGATTTCTTATTGAGTTGAATGGAATATAAGACTAAATTTTAACCCATTGAATTTAAAAGTCAATCGTTTTTAAGGACAAATAGATCAATGTGACACAGTGGATGGCTGGAAGCATATTGGAGATCACTGTTATAAAGTGTTTGACATCCCATTGTTATGGCTTGATGCAAGGTAGAGAGAGAGAAAGAGAGAGAGATATTTAAGATTTATTAAATTTAAGATGTAATTATATTTTTTCATCATTTATATATTTTGTATTCAAAAAATGCACAGTTGTTTTTAATGATAAATTTGAGAGTTTTTTGACACAAAATCCGTGTAGTAGAATGACATTTTTCTATTGGCAAAGCTATACTGCTTTTAAAATTTAGCACGATTTTTCATGATTTCACATGCAATTTTCCTATGATTTTATACAGTAATAGGTTACTTTATGATTCATTGTAAAAAAAAAACATGCACACCAATTAGATGGTACATTCAAAATTACGTTGCTTTCTTTGCTTAGTTTTTACTTCCAAAGATACAACAGAGTCTGACACATGTTTCATACTTGGATATTTTACTTGAAAAAGACTGATCGTTATCTCCATATCATTCATCCCAGGAAGTCGTTGAATATAATTGTTATTAACATCCATTATATTGGATAATAATGCAAGAAAGAGGAGTTATATGCATCAAACTAAGGCGAATACGAAAATCTGGTTTAAATGAGCAAAGTGGAAAAAGCAGCAGAAAATTTGTATAAAGTTATTCATATACTGGAGTATATTAATATTGTAAGATCTATTTTAATAATTTCATACATTTTCCCTAATTGATAGAGATATTTGAAATCAGTGGGTTGGACTATGAAAACAATTGGTTCCTTAGTAATTATTGTTAATTGTCTTGGTTGTTCAAGTCTGAATGAAAATGACTACAGAATACACTGAACAATGTTAACAAAGAGATATCTAGAATAGATGATTCAGATACCCGTATTCACAAAGTGGGTTTTTGGGTTTCTTTCTGATCCTTGTAATTAGCATAAGTCACTTCATATTACCCTTATTATTCACATTCATGAACTTACATAGATGACACGACAAACAAGTAATCCCCTGATAACATCATGTCAAAATAATTGCGTATCATAATGTGACTATCTAGGTATAATGATATTGTTAAGATAAATGTTTTAATTCATTTCCATTCATAAAGAAATTGAGCAGACTTTGTGTAACTTCACTCTACATGCAATTTCTTCCATTCATTTATATTGCATACTTTTTCTCCATTTGCTTATATAATTTATAAACAAATCTTTCTCCATAGTCCCAGGTTTTGAATCTCAAAATTATTTTAATAAATCATAAATAATAAATTATTCTAAGTTTGGATTTTGAATGTCGAATATGTCAATGATTTATTTACAGTGAATTCTGCAGAATAACACAAGACGCTAGTCTACCCATTATTAACAATCCTAATATTCAATCATCTATGAATCATCTAGCTGTAGAAGAAAAATCAGATTTGTGGACAGGAATGAAATATTCCAATGGGGTAAGAAAATAGTGTGATCCTTGAATACTTTGTTCATTTGTAAATTACAGATTTATATACAATACAGCATGAGCTCCTTCTTAATTTAAGTAATATATATATTTTTTTTTTAATTTCAGAAATGGTTTGATTCAAAAAATAGAGAGGTTATTATCCCTAATTCCTATTGGCACCGACTCTTTAAAATTCCAAGGTATTTTTTAAAACTTTTTATCATGCTTTGTGTATGTCAATCACTTTTTACTCATTTTATATATATATATATATATATATATATATATATATATATATATATATATATATATATATATATATATATATATATATATATATATATATATATATATATATA
>PRKT01000105.1:764513-833490 GCA_003671525.1 Saccostrea glomerata | reverse complement strand
TATATATATATATATATATATATATATATATATATATATATATATATATATATATATATATATATATATATATATATATATTTAAAGTTCTATTGAATAGGCTCCCATACAGAACCTAGCTCCTAAGAATTAAATTATGTATCAGTGTTATTTTTTAGATCAGGAAATGATTCGTGTGTATTGCTGAAACAACCAGATAATAGAACATCCTCTGTATACGGGAACTGGGTCCCAATCAGCTGTCATCTGCAAAAGAACTTTGTCTGCTCGAAACCAGAAGGTACACTTTCGCAGACTGGATGATTTCTTTCAGAATATTTTAAGCAATCACAACTGAACGATAAGTCTACCACTGTGCTGCATGTACAGATGTTCTCCTGACCACTTTATTCAATGCAATGTCCTTTCTAGGTAACAAGTAAGATTTTTACTTACACATGCACTAAGATTTATATTTAGTGAAAACATATGATTTATGATTGTAGGAATTTGTCCTGGAGGATGGTTTTATCATCAAAACAGATGTTTTAAACATGTAGACGACTTGCAAACATCAAAACTTGATGCTAAAAGTAGATGTAGCAGACTTAATTCTAGTCTTCTAGAAATCAAAAGGTACAGTTGTTTTATTTTCACCTTTCCTTTATTTAAAACCGGTCACGGTAGCCTAGTGGTAGAGCGTTCGCTTCGTGATCGGGAGGCCCGGGTTCGATTCTCGATCGCGGCGCCGCGTCATACCTAAGACGTAAACAAAGGTAGTGACTGTTCCTTCGCCAAGCGCTCGGCACTAGAAGTGAAAGTCACGGGTCTTTCGGATATGACCTTAAAAACGTAGGTCCCGTGTCACGGTAGGCGTTGGCACGATAAAGAACCCTCACTGCTCAATGGCCCTGAGTGCCGAGTATAGGTCTAAATTTGAAGCCCTTCACCGGCATCGGTGACGTCTCCATATGAGTGAAAAATTCTCAAGAGGGACGTTAAACAATATACAATCAATCAATCCTTTATTTAAATACATCTCTTTTCATTAATTTGTGAAATTTAGCTTAAGCATAAACTAGACTAGGGGATATGAGAGTGCAAAATGGTTTGATTCTAAAAATTAATGCTAATGTTCATGTATGCCTTTTGTCTAATTTGAAATATGTATAGCAAAACATATTTCATTTTTCTCTATTGAAGTTTTAACATCTAAAATGTCTTTCTGCAATTAATTCTGCAAAATTAAAATGAATGATATCCACGTATGCCTGTTTTCTAGTCTGATCTAGGTAAAGCAACAAAAAATTATTTCACTTTTCTTTGATGAAGTTTTCATAACTTTAAACTTGATAAAAGACGATAGGAATACAAATGAAGTAAGTTAGCAATGTTGATGATTATATCTGTTCCTCTAAAGGATCATGCAAGCTTTATTTTAATGAAAATAAAACATGTGCAGAGATAAAGAACAGTATTCAAGATCAAAAATCCGTAAACAATACAAAATAGGAGCAGAACTAATACGGACCTCAGAAACACCAGAGGTGGGACCAGGTGACATGGAGGAGTGAACATCCTCTGACGATCGGTCACACCAGTCGTGTGCTCCTTGTCATGATCGGCTAAAAGACATTCAGTATATAAATAATGTACTAACAATTAGTATGAAAAACGTCAGTCAGCATTTGAATCAACAATGAATTGTTTTTGCTGACAAGGCCATTGTATTGACCATAGAACTTACGAAATTATGACACACTTTCAACTTTTATTTTCAGCGAGGAAGATGTAAGCTTTTTACAACTATTTCTAGAACTTGAAAGAACTGGCATTGGGAATGATGGGAAATTTTGGCTTAATTTAATTCGTAAGTAGTAAGAGTCGAAAGAGTTCCGTTATTTCGTAGAAACTTGTTTCATTTTCTAAGTGAAAAAAGGTTATCTTATAACATTTTCTGATGTCGTTTCTCAAATAATTATTTACAAATTTAAAATACATTAATGTTATTAACATGCAATTCTTTTTAGTGTGAAAATTCTTGAGTAAAGTCGCATACGGAAATCTCTTTAAACCATTTTCTGATAAAATTGTTTTTATTCTGAAAAAAAATTAAGACTAAAACTGAATGGACAAATAAATTATGTTTATTTCATCCGTACACATTATACACATTGTTAAATGCATGAAAATTTTAAATGGTTCACAAGTGGGTTTATTTCCATACCTAATGAGTACTTGTTTTAGGTGACGATGACTCGCTGATAAACCCTTGGGTATGGGTTTGGGATTCACATGGAAATCCAGAACTAGAATTTACCAAGTTTCTAAAGAACAGCATTTCGTTAGGAGAGTGCGCCTATGTGGATATAGGTATGTCGTCTTTATTAGGGTCTTCCGTCTTCAGCGGAAGACCCTTCTATTATTCTTATGTTTCTTTTTTACCTTTATTATTAGGGTCTTCCGTCTTCAGCGGAAGACCCTTCTATTATTCTTATGTTTCTTTTTCAATTTTCTTCTTCTTATAATTAGGGTCTTCCGTCTCCAACGGAAGACCCTTCTATTATTCTATTGTTTCTTTTTCACTATTATTATTATTATTTTTTTTTTCGTCCAAATTTTGTGCAGACGATTTCTCAGAGATGCATGGACGGATTTCTTTGAAATTTTCAGAGATGATGTATCATGATCTAAACTTGATCCATTTTTTTTTATTTTTGAAAAATCACTTCCGGTTGGAAGTTATCGACCTTTAATCGAATTTTTAGTGACCATTTTGTCGACACAAAAATTCAAAAAACGACAAAAGCTAGAATGTTGTCATTTTCAGGACTAATAGATGACCTGTTGTAGTTTTGCACCTATAGTTTCAAATTTTCGTCAGTGCTTCCGGTCGATACCGGAAGCGAATTTAAAAAACCGCAATTTTTCAACTTTTTTGTTTTCCAATATTTTTCTTTGATATAAGACAACTTAAAAGTGACTCTTTTGCGAATGCGAAATATGTAATTTGTTTTAGAATCGAAAAAGGCAATCTCGAGATTTTCGTATTTAAAAATTTGAAGCGTTGTTTTCAATGGGTGAATGGTTAGCGCGTCGGGTTGTCACGCGGGCGACCCGGGTTCGCTTCCCCGAATGTCCAATTTTTTTTTATCACTTTTTCTGCAAGATTTTTCGTTTTTTACTTCAGAATCGGACGGAAGACCCACTCGTTGCTCGCAACGAGATCGTATCTAGTTATTATTCTTTTTTTTCTGCACAATTTTGTGCCAACGATTCCTCAGAGATCTTTCGATCGATATATTTCAAATTTTCAGGGTTGGTGCAGAATTATCTGAAGTTAATTCCGACTGAAGGATTTTTGAAAAACACTTCCGGTCTAGAGTTATCGCCCTTTACTTAAAATTCAGACGACCTCCGTGTCTGTGATAGAACTCAATAACGGCTTAAGCTAGAGCGTTGAAATTTTTAGTGATAATAGAGGACATGTTGCCATGTTGCACATGGGTCAGGATATTTTCCGGAAGTTTCTAGTACGGAAGCTCGGTAGGGGTCAAAATTTAGGACACGAATCATGATTGATTTTTTAAGATATTTTGCATCATATCTTTTAAAGTATAATTATTTTGTTAACACATACTGAACAAAATTTGTGCAGAATGAAAAGATCTTTAAAATGATATCATGAAAAAAGTGCTGACTCATCACATTAGGGGCAAAAAGGGGCTTAAAGTTTTTTTTTCGATAACTCTTTAACAGTCAATATTTTGTTATACCTTACTGAAGCAAAAATGTTTATCTCAACAATCTACCACTGTTTATTATGATTTTAATGTCATATAATACATGACAAGGGGCCAAAAGGGACCAGAATGCTAAATCTTTGATGCTTTATATCTCGAAAGTGAGAAATATTTTGACAAATAATATTGAACAAAATGTTCAAAATCATGTTCTAAACAATATGCAACCTTTCATTTTTCGCTAAAAGTCCCCATTAGGGAGTTGAAGGGTTGGCCCCTAAATATTTCTTTTGCAAATAACTCGAAAACGAAAAAGAATCTCTGAATAGTTATTGAACAAAAAGTGTTTAAAATCCTAAGAGCTTCAAGATAAAATCAAGAAAAAGGGGCTGGGCACTCAAATTAGGGGAAAAAGGGGCTTAAAGTCTTTTTTCGATAACTCTTTAACAGTCAATATTTTGTTATACATTACTGAAGCAAAAATGTTTATCTCAACAATCTACCACTGTATAATATGATTTTAATGTCGTATAATACATGACTAGGGGCCAAAAGGGGCCAAAATGCTAAATCTTTGACGCTTTATATCTCGAAAGTGAGAAATATTTTGACAAGTAATATTGAACAAAAGATGTTCAAAATCATGTTCTGAACAATATACAACCTTTTATTTTTCGCTAGAAGTCCCCATTAGGGAGTTGAAGGGTTGGCCCCTAAATGTCTCTTTTGCAAATAACCCGAAAACGAAAAAGATTCTCTGAATAGTTGTTGAACAAAACGTGTTCAAAATCTTAAGAGTTTTCAGATTAAATCACAAAAGAGGGGCTGGGCACTTAAATTAGGGGCCAAGAGGGGCAAAAAGTTTTCAATCGATAACTCTTTAGTTGTTAATATTTTGTAATACATTCCTAACCAAAGATGTTTATCTCAACCATTTTCAACTATTTATCATGGTTTTCATGTCGTATGGTACGTAATTAGGGTCAAAAGGGGCCAAAATGCTAAATCTTCGACGCTTTATATCTCGAAAATGAGAAATATATTGATAAGTAATATTGAACAAAAGATGTTCAAAATCATGTTCTGAACAATATGCTACCTTTTATTTTTCGCTAAACGTCCCCATTAAGGAGTTGAAGGGCTGGCTTCTAACTATTTCTTATGTGAATAACTCAAAAACGAAAAAAAAAATCTCTGATTAGTTGTTGAACAAAAAGTCATCAAAATCATGAGAGCTTTCAGATGATATGAAGGAAAAAGGGCTGATCCCTAATGTTTGGGGCCGTGAGGGGCCAAAAGTTGATTTTTTGAAAGTCTTTTATGTTCAATGTCTTTTTACAGATTATGGAAAATCATTATTTTAGAATGAAAATCTCAATCAAAATCTTATCTCATCTTATCAAAAATCGGACGGAAGACCCACTCGTTGCTCGCAACGAGATCGTATCTAATTATTTTTCATTTTTTCTCCTTACAAAATTTGTGCAGAAGATTTCTCGGAGATGGCTCGTTCGATTTGCTTCAAATTTTCACTGTCAATGCTTTGTCATCTGAAGTTAATTCCGGCCAGTCATTTTTTAAAAATTTACTTCCGGTCGGAAGTTATCGCCCTTTGATCGAAATTTAGAGGACCTTCTTGTCTGTGATGGAACTCAAAAACGGCTCAAGCTAGAAAGCTGAAATTTTCAGTGATGATAGAGGACATGTTGCCATGTTGCACCTGGGTCAGGATATTTTCCGGAAGTGCCTAGTATGGAAGCTCGGTAGGGGTCAAAAATTAGGACACGAATCATGAGTGATTTTTTGGGACATTTTGCATTGTATCTTTTAAAGTATAATTATCTTGTCATAACATACTGAGCAATGTTTGTGCAGAATTACAAGATCTCTCATATAATATAAAAAAAAAAGTGCTGACTCATCACATTAGGGGCAGAAAGGGGCCAAAAGTCTTTAATCGATAAATCTTTAACAATCAATATTTTGTTATACATTACTGAAGCAAAAATGTTTATCTTAACAATATACAGCTATATATTATGATTTTTATGTCGTATGGTACATAATTAGGGGCCAAAAGGGACCAGAACGCTAAATCTTTGACGCTTTATATCTTGAAAGTGAAAAATATTTTGATAAGTAATATTGAACAAAAGATGTTTAAAATAATGTTCTGAACAATATGCAACCTTTCATTTTTCGCTTAAAGTCCCTATTAGGGAGATGAAGGGCTGGCCCCTAAATATTTCTTTTGCTAATAACACGAAAACGAAAAAGAATATCTGAATAGTTGTTGAACAAAAAGTGTTCAAAATCCTAAGAGCTTTCAGATGAAATGAAGAAAAATGGGCTGGGCGCTCAAATTAGGGGACAAGAGGGGCCAAAGTTCTTCAATGTATAACTCTTTATGAGTAAATAATTTGTAATACATTACTGAAGCAAAGGTGTTTATCTCAACCATCTTCAACTATATATTATCATTTTTATGTCGTATGGTACATAATTAGGGGCCAAAAGGGGCCAGAACACTAAATTTTTGACGCTTTATATCTCGAAAGTGAAAAATATTTTGATAAGTAATATTGAACAAAAGATGTTTAAAATAATGTTCTTAACAATATACAACCTTTCATTTTTCGCTTAACGTCCCTATTAGGGAGATGAAGGGCTGGCCCCTAAATATTTCTTTTGCAAATAACTCGAAAACGATAAAGAATATCTGAATAGTTGTTGAACAAAAAGTGTTCAAAATCCTAAGAGCTTTCAGATGAAAAGGAGAAAAAGGGACTGGGCGCTCAAATTAGGGGACAAGAGGGGCCAGAAGTCTTCAATGGAAAACTCTTCATGAGTAAATATTTTGTAATACATTACTGAAGCATAAATGTTTATCTAAGCGATTTAAAACTATATATTATGATTTTTATGTCGTATGGCATATAATTAGGGGCCACAAGGGGCCAGATTGCTAAATCTTTGTCGCTTTATATCTCAAAAGAGAGAAATTTTTGATAAGTAATATTGAACAAAAGATGTTTAAAATAATGTTCTTAACAATATGCAACCTTTTATTTTTCGCTTAATGTCCCCATTAGGGAGTTGAAGGGTTGGCCCCTAAATATTTCTTTTGCAAATAACTCGAAAACGAAAAAGAATCTCTGAATAGTTGTTGAACAAAAATTGTTCAAAATCCTATGATCTTTAAGATGATTTAAAGAAGAAAGGGCTGGCCCCTCATATAAAGGTCCAAGGAGGTCAGAATTCGAATTTATGACTATTAAATGTTCAGTATTTTTATTAAAGCATAACAGCAGCAAAATCGTTTTTCTTTGCAATATTATCATTGTAAAAAATCTCAATCAAAATCTTATCTCATCTCATCAAGAATCGGACGGAAGACCCACTCGTTGTTCACAACGAGATCTCATCTAGTCATTTCTATTTTTGTATGATTAATATTTAAAACTAAAACTAGTTGAATCAAAGCGAAATTCTCAGAATGAAAACTGGATTGTCGACAGTACCGTGACGAGAGCAAAGTCTATTTTTCATTTAATGATTTTAAGGCTGTTAATTGTTGTTATTTAGTACTGAACCTTACCAGTATCACCATTTGTAGCACGTAAAATGTTTTTGTATTGCATCTGCTGCGTGATAGATTTATAGATGAAAATCATTTCATCTTAGATAGGAATGGCACTTGGTTCACCGATGAATTGTGTTCAGCGGAACTTAGTGTTGTCTGCTACCATACCGTGGGATCCATGGAATGGATAAAGAATATGAATAAAAATCTTCGCTTAGGTATGTTATAATTCTTATTATAAAGATTGCTTTAAAGAGAATCCTCAAGCACCTTGGAAGAAATCTTCAAATACATACAATAGATATACAGAATATTAAAAAATGGAATTTAATGATGACACTTTAAAACCTAAAGAAAAAGAAATAAAAATGTAATGCAAAACATTAATTTTGACTCTGTTGTTTGATTTAAAATATTTTTGGAGACAAAACTTTTTAATTCTAAGAATCGACGCCTCCCTAAAAAAGGAATCGAGGGAAAAAAGAATGACAGAGAATTTGTCTAGTGTACCTTCATAACATTATACAGTGAGGGAGATAATATATTTCCACTGAAAGTTTAAGTAAAACTACCCTTGAACATTATATTCTTGAGCAAGAAAAGTAATACTAAAAAGCGTAAGTAGTGAATTGTGAGAATTTTCCAAAACTAGAATAAGGATTTTTTTTTTACAAAAATCCTTATGAAATGTATTGCATATCTCATAAGATGTATTGCATATCTCTACCAATGTTTATTATTTCTGTTTTCTCTGGCACACTTAATTTACACATATCCCATGAAACAGGCCTGGACAGCTACATGGAGTCTCAATTCGTTTTTATTTTAGTAGGAAAAGGGATTGTTCTGTCTGTCTCATCCGATAATTATAATATTTTGAAGATTTCAATTATGGCTTCTCCGAGTGCGGAAAGGGCTGGGTTGATGATAGCAGGTCATCGTGTTTTTATTTCATCTCCAAACTATTAACATGGTCGTCTGCCGAGTATGAATGTCGGAAGAGGGGAGCTCATTTGATCAGCATTGACGACGCAGAGGAGCAGGCATTTATTACTGGTCAGTCAATAAATTTACAAGATTGTTCTCAGTAGAAATCATCAGAATAGGTACATAGTTACCTATCGCTTAAACACACATACAATTAATTTACACCGAAATGTGTAATAGCAATGTCTTTCTGTTCTACATAGTAACGAGGGCGAAAAGTCGAAAATAATAGGTGGAGTGATTTTTTTTTTGTGTGCAGCAATATATTATTAAAAGAACTTTATTCGGTAATAACCAATATTTGTCCCCCCCCTCTCAAATCAAACTTTGATGGAGATATATTTAATCAAGTTCTTAAACAGGGGAGTTAAGTAATGACGTCATATGTACGTAATAACGCCACAAAAATGGCGTAAATTTCAGTTTTTAATGAATTTTACAGAAAAATGTACATATTTCGTCGATATTTTGAGTAAAAGTCACCGAGCGCATGTGTGTTCAGGATCAGTATTTTGATATAATATGTAGAATGATAATATCAATGAAATATGTCCATTTTCTTCCTGAACAACCTTGCGCTCTATAAATTTTAAAGCTAAAATTGTTGAAATTTTGTCCATTTTGTCCTCTGTCTGAAAAACGATGTAAAATCGGACTAGTTTGTGACGTTACTAAAACAAAAATTGAGAGTACACTGCTTTTAAACTATAATATTTTCTGTTAATCTATATTTCTCATACAATTTATTGAATTCAGCACATTTCAGGAAGTTTTCAAAAGCTGACTTTTGTGGGGGCAAATATATGCAATATACCGCATATAGTTCTTTGACTTAAATTTACTTTTTTCTTTAGACTTGCTCGAGTCTCTATGTTTTTATTTATTTTTTAATTCTTTGTTAATTTGTGTATTGCTGTCCTTTGCTCTCTAGCATAGTTAAATGTTCATTGCTCAAGTTTCTATGTTTTTTTTTAAATTTTTATGCGCCCGGATCGATAGATCCGAGGCGTATATTGTTTTTGTCCTGTCTGTATGTCTGTTTATCTGTTTGTCTGTTTATCTGTTTGTCTCTTTGTCTGTCTGTCTGTTGTCAACTTTAACCTTCGCCATAACTTTTGAACCATGAAAGATAGAGACTTCATATTTGGTATGCATACTCCACCAATAAAGCTCTTTCAAATTACACCAAGGTCAATGACCTTGTGACCTTGACTGTGACCTATATGCTAAAAATAGCTTTTTCGAACTTTCGCAATTACTTTTGAACCATGAGAGATAGAGACTTCATATTAGGTATGCAAAGTTTACTAATAAAGCTCTTTCAAATGACACCAAGGTCAATGGCCTTGTGACTTTGACTGTGACCTATATGCTAAAAATAGTTTTTTCAAACTTTCACCATAACTTTTGAACCATGAGAGATAGAGGCTTCATATTTGATATGCAAAGTTTACAAAAAAAGATCTTTCAAATGACACTAAGCTCATTGACCCTGTGACCTTGACTGTGACTCATCTGCTAAAAATAGTTTTTTGAACTTTGTTGCCACCGGGCGCATAGTGTTTCACAAACACATCTTGTTTTTTAATTCTTTGTTCATTTTTGTATTGCTGTCCTTTGCAAAAAGTATAAAAGAGAGCACTAAAACATAGAGACTTGAACAAGTCTTTTTTTCTAATATAATAGGCGTTTTAAAGTCGATTGACGTTGATGGTTCGGTGTGGATAGGTGCTAATTCGCGCACTGAAGGAGTCGGATTTCAGTGGACTGATGGTGACCCATTTGTTTTTTACAACTGGTTTCCAGGTGAACCTAGTTTTTGATTACAACAAATTTCAATAGAATTGTTTAATGCTTACATGTTATGAAGTAAATATTGAAGAGAGAGAGAGAGAGAGAGAGAGAGAGAGAACCATATTTTAATAAACTTAAAGTAAATGGTAATGTGAAGAAAAAAGTATGATAAAGAATCGGGCGGGGACCTACTGACATATAAATGCTTGTTAACAATACCAGCCAAGTGTAATCTCATTTTTTGATATTTTAAGGCGAACCAGAGAGTCAGTTGGAGGGTGATGAGGAATGTGTCGCCATGTTTATTTCAAACTCGCTCTGGACAGACAACTCGTGTCAACAATTACACTCTGCTGTTTGTGAGAAGACGAGTTAGTGTAACAATGCTGCACTTTCATGTATATGTCTCTGACTGCAGCTGATTTCATAGCCTAATATCCAAAGAAAGAAGACATGTTGAACTATATAGATCTATGTTAGATAAGTGCACGAATTAATCTGACTAGTTTTATTTTTTATAAAGTGTAATAATTTTCATAATTTTTAAAGGACCATCGAAGGAAAACAAGAAGCCATCTAAAACTGCCAAAGGTAATTAAAGTTCTTGGATCCTTAAATAAACTACATGCATGTGTTAAAGATGAATTGATTATATGATTTCGTATACTACTCTTAAGGAATGACAAAGACAAAAAAGAATGCATTACTTTAGTTGAAGGAAATTGTCCTCCTGGATGGATACCATACAGAGATAGCTGCTTTTTTGTAAAGGAGAAAATTGCAACATGGGACCAAGCCAGTGCCCTTTGCCGCCAACAAAACGCGCATCTTGCCTCCATTTTAGACGAAAATGAGCAGAATCTGGTGTTCAGCCAGCTTCCAAGAGGTTTGTTAAAAATTGGTTGTATAATATGTTTCATATTTTCACCTCCTAAGCAATGTAGAACTAAATAAATGGGTTATATTCATCACATGTCATTAAGGAACCAAACTATAAAGATTAAAAAGAACATTAACTCTAAATGCGAGATCACGTTAGACAACATAGATTTACTTTTATTCTTTTTTGCAAAATATTCTTTAGGGTTTCTTCATAAATTTGCTATAGAATTGTTATATAAGCATTTGGACTTAAAGGAAGAGAGGCATCATATTGATTTAAGAAAAAAAATTATCAAACCTGATAGTTTTTTAGGCTAATCATCGCGGATGTAGTGTTTCATATTTTATTTTATACAAGCTATTCCTTCATCATCATCATCATCTGGATATTGGATTGGTCTCCGAGACAGAAAACGGAAAACTTTTCAATGGGAAGACAGTAGGGATGTTACATTCGCAAGGTGGCAGAGAAATCAGCCGCAGGGGTTTTATATATATAAGGAAGGATGTACATATATAAGTTTTGAAGTAAGCAGAATAATTAGTAAAAATTCTATAGTGCTTTTTTATGCAAGTTAAATTAAAGTATATTGATCCTGTTTCTTCCTTGTATTGTAGAAAGGACTGTGGGGAGATGAAATATGTGATATGACTAGGCCAGGATTTGTATGTAGATCCGAAAAGCAGTCAAACATAACAAAAAATATGTCGCCCCTATCGGTTGGATGTAAAAAGGTTGGGTTTAAAACTAAGAATGAAGCGTAATTATTTAAATAATAGTTAATTGAAAAAAAAATTAATTTTATTTTAGTTTTGAATAATAAATAAAGATATAATATTAGTTTATTCCATTTTAACAGGATGCTGTTGGATTAGATAACCTGTGTTATAACATATTTGAATCGCCTAAGACGTGGAACGACTCAGAATCGGCGTGTTTGTCAGATGGGGGACATCTAGCAACAGTAGACTCATTGTACGTTCGACAAACAGTTCGCGTTTCAGGTCACCTGAGTAAACTCAGGTGACCTATTGCTTTCCGTTTTTGTCCGTCGTCGTTCGTCGTCCGTCGTGTGTTAACTTTTGAACATTTTCAGCTTCTTCTCTGAAACCGATAAACCAATTTTAACCAATGTTGGCATATAGCATTTATGGGTAAAGGGGAACAAAAATTGTGAATTTCATGGTCCCTGAACCCCTGGGGCCTGGGGGCGGGGCCAAAACCACTAAAATTAATGATATCTTTAAAATCTTCTTTACAATTTGACATTTAGCAGTCAAACTGATGGCATGATTGTAACAAGCAGTGAGTCCTCTGTCAAAATTATGAAATTTATGGCCCCAGGGTCAGTGGTTCTAGTGCTAGGGCGGGTCTAAATAGATTATTTGGTGAAAATGCATTATTTCTTTAAAAATCTTCTCTGCTCCTGGGCATTAAATAAACTAACCAAGTACATAGTTATGTTAAATAAGGCTGCCTCTTCTACAATTGTGATTTCATGGCCCCAGAGTCATGTGTTCTTAGGTGCTAGGGCGGGGCTTTGAAGATTATAAAGTGAAAATGCATTCTTCTTCTCTGCTCCTTGGTATTTGATAAACAGACCAAATACATTGTTATGTTGAATAATAATGCATCTTTCAAATTTGTTATTTCTTGGTCCCTGCCCCCTCCTCTGGGGCCTGAGGGGTTGTACCAAAACCACTAAAATTAATGCAATGCATTAAAATCTTCTTCTGTACTCTTGAAAACCAAGCAGTCAAACTTTTTGCATAATTTTAATCAGCACTGAGCCCTTTACCAAAGTTGTGATATTCATGGCCTCGTCGGGGTCAGGGGTTTTAATGTTAGGGCGGGGCTATCTAGATTATATAGTGAAAATGCATTATTTCTTTGAACATTTTCTTCTCTGCTCCTGCGCATTAAATAAACTTACCAAGTACATAGCTATGTTGAATAAGGCTGCCTTCCCAAAACTGTGAATTTCATGGTCCCAGGGTCAGGTGTTCCGAGGTGCTGGTGTGCGGCTTTATAGATTATATAGTGAAAATTCATTATTTCTTTGAAAATCTTCTTGTCTGCTTCTGGGATTTTGATAAACAAATCAAATATATAGTTATGTTGAATAATTAGTTTAATTTATCGTTGTGAATGGTTGTGTATAAATTTGACAAATCGTAAGTTTTTAAGCTGTTGATTTTGGAAAAATTTTGTGATTTGAAATTGTCCAAAAGTTCTTTGGATTTTTTTTAGTATCCACATCTGATTCACAACATTTCTTGAATATATTGTTGCACAGTACTCTTGAAGTTTTTCCTTCACTACTGTTAATAACTTAGTGTGGTGTAACAAAAGAGGCTTGGTTGAACATTTACTGGAACCCGCAATGTATCTTTGTTTGTAAAGATTTTTATGAAATTTTGGAATCCAATATATATAGGGTAAGTCAATTTCATTTTGGCTCTTTGGAATATTAAGATATTCAAAACTGACATATGATTTTGAAGAATTTCATCCTTAAAAAGGGAAGTATGAGTATAAGTAGGATTACCACTAGTAGAAATAAGTCCAAGTTCTTCTAAAATACAATTTATATAATGAGCCTTACAAAGGAAGACAATGTTGTTTCATGCTTTGTCAGCAGGGACCAGTACGTACTGATCTTGTAATCTATCTAATTCTTTTTTCACTTCTAGATTATTGAAAATCTTTTTCTTTGCTCCTGGAAATTATGCCAATGATTAATAATAATGATTAAATGTGCCTCTTCCAAATTAAATGGTTAATTTCAGTGCCCCTGGGTCATGGGTACCTTGGTAGGGAGGCTTCATATACATGTAGTCTATTAGTAAATAAATTATCGCAAATCTCCCTTAAAAGTAAGCACGTACTGCAACCGAAATAGCGATGTGTTGAGTGATGACACTATTTACAGCTGTATTTGACAATTGAACAATTTGAATCACGGGTTTCATTCTCTAAAACAAGCGTTTTAATTGGTTGATTAGGACCCGCCCACTCTCGTGCCGTATCCTTTGCCTATATAAATTGGAAAGCGCCCAACGGCCTTGCGATTGTCGAAAACTGATGGTTACTTTTTGAACAAAAAAACCCAAACAAGCAAACTATAAAATCACTTTTTAGCATGTGATATATTCCTTACATAGACGGCACATGTATATCGTTTGGTGACACACTATTTTCATTTTATTCTACATGTTATTGTGCCGATTTTCTATTCACGGCATTTTCAATTTGCGGTGTTGTAAACTGAAAACGCGTACTTGCGTAAAAAGCATATCCAGCTAATACCGGAGCACATGTTGAAAAAAAAAAATAAATTCATATGTGGTAAAACATCGGATTTATTTAAAAGTTTACTGTTTTGTTGTCACGACTGTCAAAAATACCATGTTTCAAATGAGTGCGTGCTACTATAGATACCTATTTTAACGATCGTCATGGCAATTTTAAAACATGCAAAAATATCAGATGTAGAAAAAATCGAAATCTTTGTGCAGTGCACTTTTTAATGTAATGGCGAATATTATTCATGTTCACTATAATTTTTTTTCTATCTTGGAAACATTTCATGAGAAAGTGGGCAGGCCTGTAAAAAAGCACCAATCAGATTCTTTGTTGGATTTCACATCTGTATTTCAGTCAGATTCATCAGTGTCGTCCTTTAAAGCATCGGTATTTCGGTCGAAGTGTTTACTTTCAAGCACGTTTTGCGATAATGCTTTGGAATCTGCTCCTCGGTAGTAATCAACCATCTATGATAAATAAAATTCATGATAAAATTTCCAAAATTTTGAAATGTGTGGCCCCAGTGTCAGTGGTTCCTGTGGGGTGGGGTGCACAACTGTTATAAAGTGGAAATGCATTTTCTCTTTGCTACTCTGACCTAACTATGGGAATTACGCTACCAAATTAAACAGGCTAAGTGTAAAGTTATGAAAAGCAATGGTGCCTCTTTCAAAATTGTTAATTTCATGGCTTTTGATTTAAAACACGAGGCAATTCAATTGTTGGAAAGTTGTTACATGATACTCAGGTGTCCTATAAGGCCCTTGGGCCTCTTGTGTAAAATAACATAAAACTTGAAATATTAAGTTAAAATAATATAATTTAAGAAAAGAATATTCAAAGTTTCAGAGTAACATTTAAGAAGTAGTGTAAGATACATGTTATTCTACTAGCTTGGGTAAGTAGGTTAATGCTTTAGCTCAATTGGAAGGTCACTAGACTGGCAAGCCAGAGGCTCGGGGTTCAATCCCCAGCAGAGGCAAAAAAATTGTCTCTGTTACATTTATAAAAGGAAAAATATCATAGATATCCTTTTTCTAACTTAAAAAAAATCCCAATGTTTTCTGATTATTTCACATTACATTGTATGTAAATAAAACGATGCAGTAAATGCGCATGCCATTAAATAGAAGGAATCTTTGCGGTTTTTGAATGTAGATTTATACTAACTTTCATTTTGTAATGAAGGTACTCATTGTTAACACAATTTTGATGTTTCTCTACTTTGTCTTTTTTGTATTTTTGAGAAAAACAAAAAAGATATTGACACAATTTACATTGATTTTCACAGGCGTTTGATGGCATTTCTTAATAGTCAACTTTTGGAAAAGGACATCAAGGTCCAAATTTGGACCAGGTTTACAAAGAGTTCAAATTTTAGACATCGGTCAAGTGGAAAAACTATTCGAACACAACCACAGTTTGATGCTGGTAATATGTTTTACATGCCTATATATTTTCATCCCTGTGATATAAGTAATAAAGTCAATAGTCATTTATTTTTTAATATGCTTAGAATTTCTTACATCAAGATGTAATAGTGATAGATCCTCTAGATCTGAATGGGCACCAGTCTATCATGTCAAAAATGCCAAATTCTGCAAAAAATTCTGGTGCATCTGTGACGTATATAAAATATTCTCTCAGGTACTGGTGGTTTTTAATCAGACATGCACTGACAATTATTGTCATTATTGCTTTTAATATGGTATGATATAAGATAACGATTTAGATTTGTCGGATTTTGAACATTATATAAATGGGAGAAAATAAATTGTAATTCATGAAGCAAAGGTTTGAATTTTACGTGAACTTCCATGCGCTTTAGATGGGATTCTTCTCTGGTTTCTGACTAGATGAAATATTCAAAGTATATTTGCTTACATGTCTTTTTTTATTTAGATGTAAGAGATTTAGAAGATCATATTTTTCTTTCCTCACAACAAATGGAGTGGTTGCATATGAAAATACCATCTTTTCTTCTTTTCAAAATTATCATAGAACGATTAATTTAGTAATAATTTTTTCCATAACTACTTGAAGAAATTTTCAAATGTAAAAAAGATTATATAATTATGATTGATTGAAGTTATAGCATATATCCAAATAATATGATTTTTCAAACAAACTACAAATATGTAAGCTTTTAAAAGCTTCCAATCAAAGTATAGGTTTTAGCCAAAAATCCTTAAAGTGTTTCTTTTCTCTCTAAGTGAACGATCAAAACATTTTTGTACCATTATTTATCTTTATTTGACTACATTACCATATGTTAAAATAAGAATAATCATAAAGGAAGCATAGAAAATAAAGAATGTATCCTAAAATTTAATGATTAGTCTATATCCATTTGATTATTTATGTCAATTCGGTAATATCATCATACAGAACCTATATGGTATTATTGTATTATGCAAGAAGAAAAACATTAAATATTCTGAAATTGAAGTAGTTCTCATATGGGCAACAATATTTCTTTTATTCTTTATGTCCAGGGAAAGGTAATGACCTTGTTCTGACCATGCCTCTAATATAAAGCAATCAATTTTAATTTAACTGATATCATAGTGATTTTGTCTTCTTGATTCTATGATATTATTATTACAAAAAAATATAACGAAATAAGTAACTTTTAATATACTAATAGATTTATAATATATATTTCATAATTAAAAATAATCCTTAATTTGTAAAATAAAAATGTTAAAAGTCGCTCATGCGCTATATTTTAAAGTGGCAAACTGTTAAAAACACAGGATTTCTACCATTTTTAACGAAATACTTATCATGTTAATATACATATCTATCTATTTTTCTGTCTGGATGAATCTCTATGTCAAGAAAATATTAAAATCAAATTGGTTTTCTTATCAGAGAAAGAATCGATTCCATATTTATTCAGATTTCTTTTTTAATTTTTTAATTGACTTCAACAATTGCTTAAAATATATTACAAAAATATCTTTGGAGGATTTTTTCCGCGAATAAGCATTCATAGAGACTATCTATGACTTGACCAAAGCAAAAACAAATATGAACAGAAGTTTGAATATCTTTCAGCGTTGTTCCTTTATTTCCTTTCAAACGTTTAAATGAACCTTGTGAATACTAATTAGTTATACATTTTAGGCAGTAACGCAGCAAGAAGATGTGGTACCTATAACCCATTGGAGTATGCCATGAAGACGACAAATTGCACTGAAAATCATTTTTTCATTTGCGAAAAACCAAGGGAAGTATATCATATCTCATCTCCAAGCAATACAACAGAATCTCAATTAAAATCAGACGAAAAATGTTCTCCAGGCTGGTATCAGCATAATATGAGCTGTTTTAAGGTAGGAAAACGCATAATTGAAACAAACATGATATTTACCATTTGCAAATAATTTTTATCGCTGTCAAAACATATATAAAGCTTATGCAAATTTTATGAGGAAATAAAGGCTATTATGAAGGACCAGTAAAGTAAATCGTTTTTGCAATCAATTTCAGGAGTTTTTAGAAAAATTGTCATGGACTGAGGCAAGGAAAAAATGTAGAAATATTGGAGCTCGTCTGACTTCTATTGAAGATAAGACTGTCGCTTCATTTGTATTCGAGAAATTTAAAGGGTAAATTATGCGTGTAACCGTTGGGATTAAATATCTTAGTTGTCTAGCCCACCATTACATATCCTTTGAATTTATTATTTTTTTTTTCAAATTTCGATTTCTACAATTTCACCTTTTAAAGAATTATAGGACCAATTTAACCAGACTTGGCGCATTGCATCCTTAAGTAAATGGCAAACATGTTTGTTCAATAAAGGGAAGGATCCCTTTTAAAGGGAGATTATTAGGAAATGATGAAAATTAGTAAGGGATCATAAAAATCCCGCTCCTAAATGGCTACCTGAGAGAACCGATGAAAACTTTTTGACAAGGTGTAGATTCAAGTTTGTTACAATCGTTACAGTCGCCCACTGGGCAACTAATACCATTTACGTGCACTTTTATTGACGGAATACAATCTAAGGGAGAAAACCATAATTATTTTTCCCATGACCAGCATAGTAGCGAAAGCCAAATGCAAATATCTTTAGGTGGTGTATATACCCCCAAGAATAGGGTGATGTCACAAAGGGAAATTTAAAAAAAAAAAGAAAACATAGAAATAAATTTTATTATTCTTGCAAGAAAAGCTTCTCGAGACAGCTAAGTCGTAATTAGTCTTATTAAGAACCCTGTCTACACTGCACACTAAAAAGTGCTGATTCTAAGGTATTTTTCTGCAGTTAGAGTGATCTGCCCTTAAATCTAAATTCTAAAAATAGAAATTTACAATATATCACTCAATTTGTAATTAATTAAAGTATTTTTATCATTTTAAAAAGCCAAGATAAATTAACTGAACGTGCTATTTACATGCATTTTCTCAACTGAAGTATTTAACAGTGATTTCTATTCACTGATACTCTGTTGTCTTTGAACATTTTTCCCGGGGCTAAATGCCACGCACCATATAGTGAAAATTGAATAAATAACAACAATATTAACTCCTTAATACAAAATATTTTTCTCAATGTCCAAAAAAAATTTTGCACTAGTGTAGAGCAGGGATGGGGTCAATTACATAGGAAAGTAATTAATTAAATTACAATTACTTTCCCAAAACCTTCAATTAAATTACCATTACCATTACATGGATTTTGAAATGTAATTAATTAAATAACAATTACTTCGCAAATGTAATTAATTAGATTACACATTACATTCAAGAAAACATATCAATTATAACGGATATAGTCATGTACATTCCTAATCCTTTATATTTATATCAGATTATTTTACAACATATTTTTACAATAATATTTTAAAAATGTTTATACAATTTTCAATTACTTTGTCTCCTAACCTACATCTATTAGATTTGAAGATTTTCCTACCAAGATTCTTTCACTGGGGTATTCGTGACAGGAATACATAGATACTGACCAGTAGAAAGTTTACTCATGGTTTTACCTTAATTTATCTGTTAAAAATATTTGGAATTATGAAACATTCGATTAAATTTATGCTGAAAGTACAATTGATGCCTTTTGCATTAATACTTCCTCATTTCAACAACATATTAAGATATTCTCAGAATGTTGTTATTTGACTTATTCTGTGCCAAACTACAATTTACAGTCAAAGGTGTGTGTGTTTAAAAATACCAAGAGACAAGGTCAAAATGTGTGAAAAATATCTATTATTAAGGAATATGTGCATGACCCAAGGGCACTAATTAGCACCTGATAATAAATTCTAACACAAGCTGAAGATATTGCAAACAAGAGGATTAGAAGCCAGTGGACTACTTATTTTGATATGAATTAATTGATTAAAAAATCAAAATATAAATTTTATTTCTTCACTTTATAAAAATTAATTTGATTTAAAGTTTTTAAGAAAATAAAGTAGGACAATATTTAATTAGCAATAAACTTTATAAGGGAAATTTGACTAATGTTAAAATTCTTTTTAAGAAATTCTACTATCAGAATATTTGCTCCAAAAAAATCAGTTAACCTTTCTTAAATAATGTTTATGAGATGTTGGAGGATTTTTCATTTACTAGTACTTAAAATCAGTGTAATTGAATGTAATTGAAAAGTAATTGTGAATTACATGCCTTTTGGAAAGTAATTGATTAAATTACCATTATTTGTAATTGAAAATTTGGCCATTTACACATTACTTTCAATACATCGAATTTTGTAATTAATTAAAGTCAATTACCATTACACATTACCATTACCCCATCCCTGCTGTAGAGAGGGTCCTTAATACAAATGCGACCTAAGGTTCAAGTTTTTTTTTTTCAATTCTAGACCCCCAGGGTACATGTGGACCACAATAATAATCAGGGTCAAATATAGGAAAATGTAGGAAATGTTGTTACAAAACTTTTTCTCAAGAAGAACAAATGATCAGGCATTAGGTATTGAGTATTGAAGTTTTCTAAATCATGCCCCGGGGAGGGAGACAGGCAGTTAATGTAAAAATATTTAGAAAGAAAATTTTTTTTATAAATGATGAAGGAATGATAAGAATGATAAAACAGAAGCATCATCAGGTAAGTAGATTCAATTCTGTTCAGATCATGGCGCCCCTGGAGAAGGATGGGACCACAGTAGAAGCTGAAAAATTTAAAAAGAGATGAGGAGGATTTTTTTAAAATTCAGTTTAAGAAATGTTGAAACTTTCTTATTTTGTAGATTCAAGTCTGTCTATATCATGTACCTTGAAAAGAAGAGGGAGGGGGGCTGAGACAAATATTAAATACTGTTTTCATTTCTTCATTTTCCTATAGTCAAATAGCTATATTGAGCGATTTTCCTAGCCAAATAGCTCTATTGAGCGATGTTGCCCATAGGCCTCTTATTTAAAAGCATTTAACCATTTTTCATTTGTTTTTATATATGTTTTTTAGAATAGTTAATTCTAACTGGTGGATAGGATTAAATAGCAGAGATATGACAAGGAGTAAGTGCTATGTATTTCCTACAAAATCAAAGCTATGATATTATCATAGCTGGGATACTATTCAATGATAGGTTGTGTGGTTTAGATATGCAATTTGAATGTGTATGAATAGAAATAAATAAATTATTGAGTATAAACTCATTGAGTATAATTGTGACCCAGGTGAGACTTGCAAATGGTCAAACATCTGTGCATCATGGCACTGGTCTGATAATGATGAGGACCCGTCCTTTCGTGATTGGGGGTTTGATGAACCAGATAATTTTATGAGAGTAGAACGCTGTGTCGTGATGACTAACTCAAATGGAAAATTCAATGACTACCAGTGCTCAGTTCCTAGTCCATTTATTTGTGAAGCACGACTGGGTATGGTCGATTTCATGCTTTTGTTTATTTTTATCCAAGAATATTCGTTTTGAACGTAATTTAAAATTAAAATCAAATCTGTAAAATTATTTAAATTATTTCTATATTTCAGGATCGAAGATATTAGAAAATGAGGAATCTCCTACAGATTTACCTGGTTAGTTCGCTTAGAGCAGCACTTTCTCTAAATGGTTGACATCTTCATGCAACACTTGCAGTTAAATTCTTTTATGATAAGTAAACGCAGCTTGTCTCTTTGAAAAGTCTTTTTACTACATATTAGGTACATGTATTGGTAACTTTGACATTGTGTACTGACATGTTTTACAGAGAAATCTCGTTCTCTTCAATAAGTTCATCAAAGAAAATTTATTTGCATTACTTGAAAATGGAATATCTCAATTTCTAAGATGAATATGTTGAACGAACCAGTTTTCAATTTATCTTATGCACAATAATAAAATAACACATACCGGTAATTAAAGAAGCAGATATGTATTTTTTTCAATAAATGAAAATCATTTTTTCCTTTAAGAAAAGTGTCATGGGAATGGTTACCTATATAAGGGATTTTGCTATACCCTTAGCAGTGCTGAAACATCGTACTTTTCTGCAGAGGGCCACTGTAGAACTTTAGGGGCAGAGCTAGCAAGCATACATAATCATGATGAATTAGAATTTATTTTATCTCTCCAAAGGGTAAATGTTTTCTCATTATAAGGAAAAAGGATCACTAGCTAAATGAATAAAATGAAGCAATTTACTGTTAGAACTATCATTAATCAATAAATTGTTGTCTTTATTTAACCTTTTCACTTTTTTATCAGATGAACAATACAGAAGATCTCTGGATTGGTCTAAAAAGAGTTACGCACCGCGGTATAAAAAGGTTTCTGTTTTATTTATGTTTGATTACTTTGATTATATGAAAGGATAAAAGTTATTTTTAACGCAAAATTTAGTGATTTTGATTTAACCATTTTCTTTTGCTCACAAAGATGGGAGTGGTCTGACAAATCCCCCGTCGACTTTGTGCTTTGGAAGAAAGATGAGCCAGACAATAGCCAGTTAAATGAGAATTGTGTAGTAATGTCAGGATTGAAAGGTAATGTGAAGATAAACATTTTAGAGTTTAAATGTCATAGTGTCACAAAGTTGATGTTATAATCGAATAAATGAGCTTTTCAAACCTAGATTGTACAAAATTTCATTGATTTTTTCAAAAAATAGATAATTGATAAATTAAATCTTTCAAATATTTATCATTTGAACACGTACTAGTAAATGATGAAGATAAATTTAAGCCCATTTGTATAGAATTTGCTGTTGTTGGTTTCAAAATTAGAAAAAAAAGATATGAAAAGTGTTTTCTTTAAACAAGCTTATCTGTGTTATCTTGCTTGCTGTCTTCCTGTACGATCGTTACGTAATAATAATGATCTTTCTTGGTCTATGACCATCACCTGATATAAGCCTACATATGTTATATTGCTTGTTGTCTTTCTCTATGATCATTATATATTATAATAATAATGATCTTCTATAACCATCAGTTCACATGATTGAAGCTTACATGTGTTCTTTGTATATAATCATTTTATGTTAATTATGTTGTTTCTTTCCTGTCTTTATAACAGGTTTATGGGATGATGACCCATGTCTTGAACATAATGGATTCATTTGCAAAAAAAGAAATTCGCCCATTAAATTAAATGATTTCAAAGTAAACAAAAAAGTTTTTCAAGGTGGATGTTCAAAAAATTACACTTCATCGCCTTATAGTAAGTAATTCTACTTAAACTTATGAAAGTAAAAGTGATTGATGAAACAAAATGACGCAAAAGGGGATTTAAAAAATACATGGCAATGAAAATATTACATTGATTTTGAAAAAGTAGAACACAGTACCTTTGAAAAAAAATACTTTTCTTGGACCTTAATATACGCATGCGCAAAAAGAAAATGGATAATATATACTACCTTTCAGACAATAAATGTTATAAATACATTGCAAACATTCTGCCGTGGAGAGAAGCTAATAGCAGATGTAAATTTGAAGGGGGCTCTTTGTTGTCGATCCAAAACCAACTTGAACAAGGTAATTGTATCAGTGTGATTTTTATCCTGCAATAAAATTTTCCAGATTTAAAGAGGGAAAAATCGCGATTGAATTCTAGATCATAATCGCGATTGAATACTGATTTCAATCATTTTTTTGATAGATTATGTCGTAAGTATGTTGGATTCAGCGTTAAGCAATGTATGGATTGGACTTAATAGACTACTCAGAGAAACATACATGTACAAAGACAATGTATCAATAGGGTATACAAACTGGGAGACAGACCAGCCGAGCAGTCCTTCCTCTACGACATACGGTTCGGCTCAGGTAACAAAATAATTAAATAAAATGTTTTTTGGTTTGATTACATTCTCTTCTACTTGTCTCACTTTGAATGCAAAAGCAAACACATGGCTTCAACAATAAAAGTTATTATTATATTTATACAGCATGATTGTGTTCAGATGAATCATTTAGACGATAACATAGGTATAGGGAGATGGAGTACAAAGAATTGTGATCATCTACCAGAATCATTCATTTGTGAAAAACCAAAAGGTAAGAAATATATTTCTGTCTTCTACGAGAGGGGCACCCACGCACCCAATTAAGATAATCTTATGGACAAAACCTTGTGATGCTTATGTTTTCAGATCCTTCGATAGAATTCAAGCCTTCCCCATCTGAATGCCCTCCTATGTTTGAGCAATACTTGAGAAGCTGCTTTAGATTTGAAGTTGGTCCAGTTGATCAAAGCGAAGCCCAGAAAATATGTGAACAAAGAAAGGGAAATCTAGCGTCAATTACTACGCCATATGAATATGGGTTTTCTCGTGGTATTGCCGCAAAACAAAATTTTACTGTTTATTGGATAGGACTCGAAAAAACAAAGGTTGGTGTAGAATGCATTTACATATATCATATTATATAGTAATCGTCTTAAATGCCTGGGTATCTTAATTAAGTGATAATGAATGACAATGGGGTTTCTTTCTCATAAACTGTAGCAGCAATATAAAGAAGATTTTAAGATTCTCTTTTCATGGTCTAAAATTCCATTCATTCTCGTTCACTTATCGAAAAGTGCTTTAATTATGATATATATAATGTTTTTTTAATGATGAGAAAACTATGTATTGCTAGATAAAATATTAACATATTGAAAGAACCCACAATTTGTTGTTGTGTATGGGAAGGTGTAATTTTGCACAACAAAGTATATAGATTGAACTTTTTTGAATATCACAGGATGCAGCTTTGTATAGATGGAATGATGGAACACCATACCAGTTCAGTCATTGGAACGATTCAGAACCATCTCAGGAACTAAATGAAGATTGCGTTGTATCAAGAGATGGAAATTGGATGGATGTGCCATGCAAAGAAAAGCACTCTTTTCTCTGTGAAATAAATCTTGGTAGGTGCAAGTAGTGAGTGGTTTTTAAACCAGAATTTCGCTAAAAAATGTGTTTTTTCTTTACAATAAGTACCATATCATCATCATCAAATTCATTTTTAAAGATGTTTTTAAAAAAATAATGGTTTTCGAGTATCTATATACAGGCATATATTAATCGAAATGGCAGATATTTCAGAACTAAAGTGCACAATGATATTTCGAGGCAAATAAATAAATATATTATCCTATTTATAATTCCACAAGATAAAATGAAAGGTACACGACCAGCACCCTCGTGTATGCCTATGGGGATAGCCTATGACGGCGCGTGTTATTTCATAGAAAGAAAGGATAGAAGCACGTGGAAGGATGCTCTCCAGAAATGTAGGAAATACGGAATGGACTTAGTTTCAATCCAGACAGTGGCCGAGTTGGAGGTAGTTCGGGAATTCATTGTAAGAAGAGCAAAGGAACACGTTTGGATTGGGTTCACTAATGCTAGAAAAGAATCAGATCTTTTTCAAAGTGGTTAGTACAACTTGACTCTTTTCAAGAGAAAACAAATTTGTTCTGTATATACGTATTATTATTTTGCTATTTTACGTAGGATTATTTTGGTATGTTTTGTTCTATCGCACTTACAAATGATTTTGGCTCGCTGTAAGGTTAGGATAGCCGCCCCTTGACCAGAAACGATAATAACCAGGCTTTTTAAATAGTGTTTTGTTAAACAATTGTATTAAAAGGAACCAAAAAAAAAACAATCTACACGTTTTTGACACACTTTCAATATATTTCACACTAAACGTATTCAAACAACCAATCAAACTAGAGGTACTGTGTGCAATGAGCTTACTAAATGATACACCCCCCCCCCCCCCCCCCCCCCCCCACTTCCATATGAATATAATGACAGTGTCCATGTTTGCTATGGGAAACCCAAAATATTATCGGATCAAAAAGTAAAATAGGAGGTACACAATAGCAATATGTAACAAAGATTCTGTTAAAATTTTTCATCAGATTTCATTTAGTGGTATGAGGTTGCGGATAAGAGATGTGTACCCCAAAGCGTAACAGACGGACGGACGTACAGACGGACATACCGATTACTTTATACTCTCCCGCTTTTCAAGCGGGGGGTATAATCATACACTTTAATAAAACATATGAATTATGTAATTACATCCAGTGCGTTGATTGGTTCGTTACAGGGGCTTATTGGTACTGGTCCGATGGAGAGGAAGCAAACTTTACAAACTGGCGAATAAATGAACCCAATGCAGGGCTGCTATCGAATATTGAAGAATGCGCAGAAATGGATATAAAAGGACTCTGGAATGATCTAGCGTGTACACATAAGAAAGCCTTTATGTGTAAAAATAATGGTTAAGAATTTATCGTTGATTAATCGAACACAGCGTTTTAAAAATTATGCATGATTGGTATTTTCAAAGTGTTGGTAGTTAATATGCATGTAACTTTCCGTGGTAACTCATGAAATTATGGAGTCAGTAACTTATATAAACATTTATTTTTATATTTAGGATCTAAGATAGATTTAAAAATGAAAGTTGAAGTATCAACGGAGATACCAACAAGAAAATCTGCACAAAATGCAATTCATTCCCACAGCAATGCAGGTAACTAATTGAGAACATTGCGAATTTACCTCAAACTCAGATTTCTGTCGTTCATTTTAGTCGTATTGCCAAACAAGTTATAGTAATGGTTCAAGACTTGTAATATAAATGTTTTTTTACTTGTCGTCAGTTGGCTTTGGATATATAGATAGATTTAGAAACTTAGATGTAATGCACCTTTAAAAAATATACTGGTACTATAGACACCATGTTTATAAGAATGTTCCTCGTTCGGTGGAATGAAATGAATGTCTTTGGAGACCTCTCTAAACAAACTTTTATTACGAGACAGTCATACCTTACCGGATGGCGACAGTAGCTTACACAGTTCGTTGGTGAAAAAATTTCTGAGTTCTTGTGATCAATGTTTAATGCGAATAAAACGGTTAAAAACGGTTCGAGTAACAACCTATGACGTAAACTAAACAAACAAGTAATGGACTTCACAGTGTTGTAATGAATGATCACAGCTGAAACGCATATGCGCAAAGCGAAATCAATGAACGTTTTTCGAACGTTAAGAGTAACAATATTTCGTTCGGTGTCCAGAATATCGGTTTTTTTGTTTGTTTGTTTTGTTGTTGTTGATGTTGTTTTCCCATTTCACGTTTAACATTTGTCCAGTTGTGACTCTAATATAAAAAGTTCAAAGAAAGTATAGGCCAGTCAAGGACAGGAAGAGAAGGCCATGAGCTCCCTTCACAGGCAAAGCATGATTACTGTACTTTGTACGGACCTTTCGTATTTTAAGCGGTACCTTTTCTCGGTGGTGTCTGATTCAAGACCTTTTTCGTCAGGAAAAAAAACGAATTTTACAGACACCTCTGTAATGGGATGTTTTTACCGAATGAGGAATAGAAAAGAAACCGATACAAACGCAGGCGATTTACCATCCTTTCTCTGTCCATTAGCGTTCTTCAGTAAGATGTGACTATAAACCCTCCTTTATGTCTATTTGTTGCTGAAGTGAATTAAAACGCTAAAGATTCCAATAATCATCTGCTATTGTAAATATCCATTTGTCTTTTGTAGAATCGACGACACCGGTTGGGGTAATAGTGGGTGTTGTGATAGGCCTATTGGCGGTCCTCGTACTCGTATCAGCTGTTGTGTTTATTTTGTACAGAAGACGCCACAGACCTTCTTTCTTCAGACAAAACCCGGGGTTTTCAAATGCTTCGTTCCAAAGTGGCCATGAACAATTGAACTAATTTAAAAATACTCACCGTAGTGTATGATACGGTCTTTTTATATACTCTAATAATGGTTTAAACTATTAGAAGACTATTAAAGATAATCTAGTATTTTTTTGTTTAAAGTCAATCTTGGCTCAAGTCAGAATCTTTTTGTTTTACATAAATGTTGTGGAAGTCAAACAGGCCAAAATCAAATTATTATACTATATCGCTTTAAGAAAGTGTTGTTATCAGCAAAATTAAAATTGATTCAATAAATAACTTTCAGGAGATTGAAAGTTTTACGAAATACCAACTGTTTTTACGTCTTCTGGTGGGATATACATGTACACGCATTTAAATACTTTTATGTATGCGTATACCATTATTTGAAACAATGGGCCTAATGGTCATGATCCTACTGTCCTTAATGAGAAGATTAATTCCTGAGTTTGTGATTTTGAAAAAAAAAATGAATTTACATTACTCGAGGAAGCTTCCATATAAATATGAATAATTTTATTTTCTCTACATGTGTAGAAAGAATCTTATGAGGAACTTTTATCATTGATTCAGGTTGTGTCTCGACAATACCCTTTTCCGTTCCTTTTCCACAGATATTCAGAGCCATAGTAAACAGGGTTAGTCAGACTTGAATCAGATGTTAAGAAACCTGAATATTGCTTTGTCCAACCAAGAGGGCATGAATGTTTTGCAGGAATCATCATAGAAGATGATGCATGGTCGACAAAACAGACAGGACACGGTACATCGTCATTAACAGCAATATTTTTAAAAGAAAAATCATATTCTGATCCATATAACCGACCAAAGCCTGAAGAAGAAGGAAGACCAGCCGGTGCCGACTCTGGATCATGAGGCAGACAGAGTGTATTCACACCACTTCCTGCTTGTCTGTAATCTCTACCCGCAGTAAATCCTACAATATACATTATATACTAAGTAGAACGAATTACCGTAAAAAGACATCTAACTCAGATCAAGAGGCAAGACAGATTACCCAGACCCATAGCATCGAGAGTAAAGTTGAATATTGACCCGAGTTGAAAATTGACCCGGTATTCATTTATGGATACCTGATATGGCGGTGATCTGCTTGAGAGCGCAAAGATGAAAATCAATGGTCATTTATTAATAAATATATGACGAAGCAATCAACAAATATGTCAACACATAGTGTAGTTGACAATACCAAACACAAACATATTAGGTAATACCGGTAGAAAGAAAGACATTTAGCAAATCATCATAAAATCTTATGAGATACGCATGTACAAAAATACGAGTATATAGGAAACAGAATGCGCATTTCAGAGCTAGAAAGTGTCAAAGATGGGTCAACATCCGTCCAACAACCTTATTAAACGGGGGGGGGGGGGGGTAAAAATTGAGACCGCAATTTATCCATGGCTCATTTATTCACAGTTTTTTTCTCAAATCTCTCGTGACCTCAACGTTGAAGATTAACCCCTCTTTTACACATGTTAGAACTGGAAGTTGTTTTGAGGTAGTGTGTTATCCTTGTTTTTAAAAGTAGGGGTGGGGCAGCCAGAGAAAATAATTTCAACTGAAAAAAAAACTTAATTTTCAATCAAAACAAAAATCCGATAAATCCTATTTAGGGGTGGTGGATGGTGTTTTTTCTATAAATTCTTAAGTAAAAATCCAAATGCCTATATTGTGGCCCTCAACACACACGGGGCATGATTGAAACAAATTTTAATCTACACTGCTGAAAGACGCTTCTGTTAAAATACAGCAAATCAAGGCTTTGCTGTCCTTGGGAAGAAGATTTTTAAAGATATATACATTGTATAGCATTGTTTGTCCACGCTTCAATACAAACATTACCAATTTTGGCTTTGCTGCTCTTCAGATTTTTATATTTCCCATAAAGTATATACCCAACTTAAAACTTTGTTGCCCATCGTGGTCCCAGCCTACCCGAGGGGTTATTATTTGCAGAAACTTTTACACTACCAAAGGATGCTTCCAAATCATGGCTTTGTTGTTTTTGAGAGGAAGGTTTTTATGACTATGACTTGGTGCTCTTGATAAGAAGATTTTTAAATATATTTTCCTGTAATTCTTTTATGTGGTCTCCCATTGTAGCCCACCCTATTTCCGGGGGTCATCATTTGAACAAACTTGAATCTATACTATCTGATGACGCTTCAATTTCAATATGATTAATCATGGCTTTGTTATTCTTAATAAGAAGATCAGTTTTTAAAGATATTTTTCCTATTTATTCCTAAGTAAAAATGTGATTCCCAGTTGTGGCTCCACCCTACCCCGGGACTCGTCATTTGAACAAAAACTTGGATCTAAACTAGCAGTATGTAAAAAAAGGTTTCCTATTAGTTTGAACTTGTTTGGCCCAGTTGTTCTTGAGAAAGTTCCCATCAAATTCACTATTTCTGAATCATGTTGCCTTGAAAGAGAGTGAAATCCTCCATTTGACAAACTTGAATCCCCATCACCCAAGGATGCTATGTGGCTAGTTTGATTGAGATTGAAATTGCATGCATGGTACTGGAGAGAAAGTCGAAAATGTTAAAAGTTTACAAACAAATAGACAGATGGACAGACAGACGAACTACAGGCCAAATATGATCAGAAAAGCTCACTTGAGCTTTAGTAGCTGCAATAATGTACATGTAGCCCTCTCCCCTTTTTTGGAGACCTCTCCAGAAAACATCAGATAAAAAATCGTAGAGGTCTACGTTATTGCAGCTAGAGCTTTAGGTATATAGGTAAAAATTATAATCACCAGCATAGACCAAAGAGGTTCCGTTGACGACTGGACATGTCTTTCGTCCCCATCTTACATAAGTCGAACCTGTGTACCAATTAAAAAGAGGAATTGCACGAAATGTTTCATTAAATACATACATTTTAAACACCTATACAGCAAATATCAAATGAAAATGACATAAATAATAAATCCCTAAATTAAAACTAAAAAAGGTAATCAGAGATTACAGAGCTCACCTCAACGAATGTTTGTCTTTAAGTAAGGCAAAGTCCAAAATTAAACTAATCATCTAGAAATGTTCATCCAAAGATCACTCATCTGGAAAATTTAGATGCAAGCCTAATTGAGTGCATTCTTAGATATATCACCCATGCAAGTTTGGTAAACATGGTGCTTATAGTAATTTTAGAGTGAACCTGCTCAAAAAACTTTAACCTGTTCACTCATCCGCAAAATGTATGCAAGAGCAAGCATCTGAAGCAAGCAGGTAGTATGAATCCTTAGATGTATCACGCATGCAAATTAGGTCAAAATTATAAGGGCTTATAGCTATTGGAAAAGAGGCCTGCACCAAAAACTTTAACCTGTTAAATCATCCAGAAAATGTAGGTCAGATACAGCATCTGAAGCAAGTTTGGTAACTTATGCATCCTTAAATGTATCAACCATGCAAGTGTGGCAAACATAGGGGTAATAGTTACTTGGAAGTAAGATCTGCCTCAAAAACTTAAGTCTTCTCCAAAAATATTAATCTGGTCAATCCTTAGCTGAAATTGCATTAGCTGAACCCTTGACTGGTACAATGAAACATACTAGAAGCATCTTGCTTGCATCTTTGATCAATATATGGCTTAGAAGTACTGCAAGAGAAAAACTTCACCAAAAACTTTAATCTGGGACGCCGAGGCTGACACTGACGCCGAGGGTATCACATAAGCTCCCCCAACTTCGTTGAGGTGAGCTATCGTCGATTTTCTTTTATTCTTTAATTTGCCATTCAGCATCGTTTTCAAAGCAATTCTATACAAACTTGTAAGAATGCAAAATTACCTGAAGTTCTAATGCGTAGTTGATTTTTCAAATCCTGAATTTCTGATTCCTGAGAATTTATTTTAGCGTCTTGGGCCGAGTTCCTAGTTTTTGTTTCAAGCAGATCTGATTTTAAAGCCTGTAATTCATGTTCCAGGGCTTCTAGCCGTGAATTCATCATGTCAGGATCGTTCAACAGAATGCGTTTTTCCTCACCGGAAACAGAAATTAAGCAACTATATAAAAAGCAAAAGAAGAAAACTGAATTCATGACAAGGAACATATACTCTCAAGGTGGACAGAATATAAAATCCTTCGCTGTAGGCTTAATTCTCCTTATCATTATCAGTTTGGTTTGGTTTTGATAAGGATGTGTGTGTGTCTATTAACTTGAAAAATGGCAATTTATTGCTTTATTTCATCCAAACCAAATATTTTTTCTTGGTTTGCTGTACAGGAAATCTTTGGAAGACATGATATTTTTGATAGAGATATCGAAGTTGTATCTTAGAATGAGACGGGAAACATAAAAGATGTGATAAGGATTTGGAAGGACTCAATTGTCCTATTATTTGTAAAATTTGACAAAGTTGTAAAAGAGGGTCGAGACATCATTTCAAATCATGCTTTGGTGTCTAGATATTGAATTTAAAAAAACCTCTATGACTATGTAACATTTGAAATCAATTCAACAAATTATGCTGTACATGGTGTCTAGATTATTAATTTTAAAAAAATCACTAACTATTACCACATTTGAAAAACACTTCATCAAATTATGATATGGTGTGTTGCAACCACTATTGAAATGCGACACACTATTGAAATAATTATTTTAATAGAGCTTGAGAGTGCATTTCAATAACACACGTAGGTTGCAACCACAATTGAAATACGACCAATATTGAAATACTTCTTTCAATAATGGTTGAGAGTGCACATAGGTTGCAACCACTATTGAAATACGGCCACTATATGACATAATTATTTCAATAGTGGTTGAGAGTACATTTCAATAAGAAACATAGGCTGCAACCAGTATTGAAATAATGTTCCATTTGAAATTAAGTTTTCAATGGTGAATGAAATAATGATTTCAAAAGTGATTTAAATAATTTTTTTGATAGTTGCTGATAATCAATCAAATACAAAAACCACATTGCAAGACTTATTGAAATAACTTAATTATTATAAAATATAAGGATTAATTGTTCATTATGTTCTCCAACATTTCAATTCATTCATTGAGTTTACTATCAAAATTACGACTACATGTACTTGTAAATTATTGCTTCAAAAGAAATTGACAATACTTTTAAAAACACCACCACATTTTAATAACTATTGAAATAACACCCACCATATGGTAATAAACCAAATACTGACTTCCCTAGAAATTTAGTTATTTATTGTCTTGAAGAGTAGACTTTGGCTTTACTATCCAAATTTGTAGTGTAGGTAATCCCATGAATATGAGCGACAATTACGTTCTATTCTATATTCTTTTTATTAAAAATAACTATATTTTCATCAGAAAGTTTGTACACAAAGTTATCAGTCTTTCTTCTTTTTTTCAATGTAGTCTAGGTATTCTAATTTCTACATCTATATGTATTTATGATCCTTTCCTTTCCAAATTAATGACAAAAATGAACTTTATATTATTAACAAATTATTTCAAAATAGCATATATTAATTGATTGTTGGTTTTCGCTGATTCGACCAAATTCAGTGGGAGCTTGCTTATAACTTTTGCATACAAGTTTGAATTATAGGTATAGGCCAGTTCAATAAAAAGTGTCCGTGTTACTGTAGTAATTGAAATTTCTACAAAAAAAGGAAAACATAAAACAACTTTAGTTATCATATTTTACACTCAATAAAATAGTTTATTGTGTTAGAAAACAGAATGTGTAATTCATCCTTATATCTGTTTTATAAAGGGTACTTAACACAAACAAAAATTTGACGCATGGATTAAAGATTAATTAGAAATTAAAGTTTTTGAACACAATACGTAGTATTGGGAGGGGGCATGTGCAACTCCCAATTTTCCTAACATTATCTTTACTGTTGGAAGAGACAGGTTGGTTGGTCCACTACTTCTTGTTATAGCATAGATAAATCATGGGAATTTGGTAATGTATAAATAAGGAGACGGGTGAACATGACGAGCGAAAAGCCTATAGCGAAGAGTCAATTTCTCACACTATAACACCATTTTTCGGTATGAGTAAGTCTTCGCTCCATTTTTTAAAAAAGTTAATCCCCTAAGTTTGCATAAATATATATACTTTTTGGTTACCAAAATTATGGAGGAAAGACCCCCTTTACCATACAAATATACTTTTATGTCACAACTTGCGCATCTTTTCATTGATTTTAGTAGTTTTTGGCCCCCAACCATAAGGCCCCAGGGAGGCAGGTACCATAAAATTCATAATTTTTGTTCCCCTTCACCCATAGATGCTATATGCCAAAATTCGTTGAATGGTTTCAGAGAAGAAGCTGAGAATGTTTAAATGTTAACGCACGACGACAGAAAAAAAGAGATGGCAATAGGTCACCTAAGTGACTCTGGTAAGCTAACAAAAGATAAAAGACACTTATAATAATTTATTATCCAAATGGACATTTCAACAAAATTTTCATGTACACTTTTATACAGCTATTCATCTTGAAAAAAAAAGCATACATACTCTCTCTTAAAATAATTGATAATTGATACATTCACACCTTAAATATTTCCATCAAAAACTGATTTGTTACTCAATTATGCTTTTCTTAAATTAAAGCCTTCAAGATATCAACATGATATAGGAACTTATTAAAATCAAAGTAAAAAAAACAACATACATTCATTACCACATGTATAAAAGTAACATTTTTAATCTTTGACAGTTGTAAGGAGTTAAAATGCAATTTGAGCAAAAAAGCTTTTTCTGAAACATACATGTAACTGATAAATTTTTAAAATCCATCAATTGAAGAGAAAAGACAGTTATAATAAACCAATATTAAGTGATGATTAAATATAAAGAGATCCGTCAGCAGGTCCTATGTATCCTACAGCAATCAAAATCACGTCCACAATTGTCCACACCCCCAGACCCCCAAAACTAAACAGCTTCCCCAGGGCCTCCTTCCACTGGCCCAGGTAAAAACGGTCCACTCCAAATCCTCCAAGTGTAACACTGTAAAAAACACAGAAAGGTTTAGACACAGAGAGGTAAACCATGTTACACTGTAATAAAACACAGAAAGGTTTAGACACAGAGAGGTAAACTGCTACACTGTAATAAAACACAGAAAGATTTAGACACAGAGAGGTAAACCATGTTACACTGTAATAAAACACAGAAAGGTTTAGACACAGAGAGGTAAACTATGTAACACTGTAAGAAAACACAGAAAGGTTAAGACACAGAGAGGTAAACCATGTAACACTGTAATACAACACAGAAAAGTTTAGACACAGAGAGGTAAACTATGTAACACTGTAATAAAACACAGAAAGGTTTAGACACACAGAGGCAAACCATGTAAAACTGTAATAAAACACAGAAAGGTTTAGACACACAGAGGTAAACTATGTTACACTGTAATTAAACACAGAAAGTCTTAGACACAGAGAGGTAAACTATGTTACACTGTAATAAAACACAGAAAGGTCTAGACATAGAGAGGTAAACCATGTAAAACCATAATAAAACACAGAAAAGTTTAGACACAGAGAGGTAAACTATGTTACACTGTAATAAAACACAGAAAAGTTTAGACACAGAGAGGCAAACCATATTACACTGTAATAAAACACAGAAAGGTTTACACACAGAGAGGTAAACCATATTACACTGTAATAAAACACAGAAAGGTTCGGACACAGAGAAGTAAACCATGTAACACTGTAATAAAACACAGAAAAGTTTAGACACAGAGAGGCAAACCATATTACACTGTAATAAAACACAGAAAGGTTTACACACAGAGAGGTAAACCATGTAACACTGTAATAAAACACAGAAAGGTTTAGACACACAGAAGTAAACTACGTTACACTGTAATTAAACACAGAAAGTCTTAGACACACAGAGGTAAACTATGTTACACTGTAACAAAACACAGAAACGTCTAGACACAGAGAGGTAAACCATGTTACACTGTAATAAAACACAGAAAGGTTTAGACACAGAGAGGTAAACCTTATTACACTATAATAAAACACAGAAAGGTTTAGACACAGATAGATAAACCATGAAACACTGTAATTAAACACAGAAAGGTTGAGACACAGAGAGGTTAACCATGTTACACTGTTATAAAACACAGAAAAGTTTAGACACAGAGAGGTAAACTATGTTACACTGTAATAAAACACAGAAAGGTTTAGACACACAGAGGTAAACCATGTAACACTGTAATAAAACACAGATAAGTTTAGACAAAGAAAGGTAAACTATGTAACATTGTTATAAAACACAGAAAGGTTTAGACACACAGAGGTAAACCATGTAACACTGTAATAAAACACAGAAAGGTTGAGACACAGAGGGTAAACCATGTTACACTGTAATAAAACACAGAAAGGTTTAGACACAGATAGGTAAACCATGTAACACTGTAATAAAACACAGAAAGGTTTACACACAGAGAGGTAAACTATGTTACACTGTAACAAAACACAGAAAGGTTTAGACACAGAGATGAAAACCATGTAACACTGTAATAAAAAACAGAGAGGTTTAGACACACAGAGGTAAACCAAGTAACACTGTAATAAAACACAGAAAGGTTTAGACACACAGATTGGAAGGAAACTATGTTACACTGTAATTAAACACAAAAAGTCTTAGACACAGAGAATCAAACCATGTTACACTGAAATAAAACACAGAAAGTTTTACACACAGAGAGGTAAACCATGTTACACTGTAATAAAACACAGAAAGGTTTAGACACAGAGAGGTAAACCATATTACACTGTAATAAAACACAGAAAGGTTTAGACACAGAGAGGTTAACCATGTAACACTGTAATTAAAACACAGAAAGGTTGAAACACAGAGAGGTTAACCATGTTACACTGTAATTAAACACAGAAAGGTTTACACACAGAGAGGTAGACCATATTACACTGTAAGAAAACACAGAAAGGTTTAGACACACAGAGGTAAACCATGTAACACTGTAATTAAACACAGAAAGGTTTAGACACAGACAGGTTAACCATGTAACACTGTAATTAAACACAAAAAGGTTTAGACACAGAGAGGTAAACCATGTAACACTGTAATTAAACACAGAAAGGTTTAGACACAGAGAGGTAAACTATGTAACACTGTAAGAAAACACAGAAAGATTTAGACACATAGGGAAAACCATGTAACACTGTAATAAAACACAGAAAGGTATAGACACAGAGAGGTAAAGCATGTAACACTTTAATAGAAAAGTGTAACTATATTTCATTGTAATAAAAGTTAAAAATAAATGTTACCATGTCACACTGTAAAAGAAACACAAAAATGTAACAATGCAACACTGCAATAAGAATGTAAGCGATGCAACCATGTAATACATGTACTGTAATAAGAATTAAAGTGAGATGTAACTTTTATAAAAATCAAGAAGATGTGCAACCATGTAACACTGAAATAAGAATCAACAGAGAGAGATTTACAAGTGTAACACTGTAAGGAGATGCAGAGATGTGCAACCATGTAACACTGCAATAAGAATGAAAGAGAGAAGTAACAATGTTACACTGGAAATAGAATGAAATAGTGGTGTAACTATGTAACCATATAATAACAAGAGATGTTTGTAAAACACTTGTGCCCCCCTCCCCCCAAATTGGAATTTTTCCAAGTCCAAGGGGCAAAACTCGGTCAAAAATGGCACGATTGTACCCAAAACAGAACTTGACTTAGATATTCATCTGATAAATCTGTATACTAATTTTCATCTCAGCATGTGCAACGGTTGAGATGAAAATCAACGGACACTGTAAATAATTGGAATTTTTCTAAGTCCAAGGGGCATAACTCTGTCAAAAATGATGCAATCATACCTAAAACAGAACTTGACCTTAATATTAATGTGATATATCTGTGATAACTCTGTCAAAAATGATGCAATCATACCTAAAACAGAACTTGACCTAAATATTAATGTGATATATCTGTATAAAAAATTTCATTTCAGTATGTGCAACGGTTGCGAAGGAAATGAACGGAAACTGCAAATAATTGAAATTTTTCTAAGTCCAAGGGGCATAACTATGTCAATCAAAGTACTGAGACAGTACTGAAAGACGGGGTCAAAATAATTTTCATGCTAGATTTCACAAATGTGATTTTTTTTAACGAGTTTTGATAATTTTCTGAATTAACAAACTAAAATCAAAACTGTGAATACTATAAATTTGCGTTTTTCCTTTAATTTGAAGTAGAAATTTCAATAATTGCCAAGTCTAGAAACCTTTATGAATTGTCCGAATTTCACCTGGTCCGAATTAATATATCTCCGGAAGTAAACAATGGATGATGCGTACGCAGTCGTAATACTACGCAGGAGAGTATACTTTGTTTACTAGTGTGTTTTACAATTAATATTTTGAGTTTACGTTTACAAAATGCTTCATTAATTTGATTTAGAAAAAGGTTTATATCACTTTCTTCAGTTTGATACATAATGTTTATATTTTGATCTGAACGATTTCTGCACTCTTTCATACAGCGTAGATTTAATTCATGTGTTATCACCACGGCTTCCTTTTTGAGGGCTCTGACAGTAAACCAATAGATAGGGTCACGTGACCCCGTCTAAAAATGGAGGGAGATGTAACCATGCTACATTATAATAAGAATCAGAGAGGTGTAACCACGTAAACAGTAAAAAAAACACAGAAATTTAACCAAGCAACACTGTAATTGTAATCAAAACAAGAGGCCCATGGGCCACATCGCTCACCTGAGTAACTTAGGTGATGCAGTTCTTTACCAGATTTTCCCTCTTGCTATACCTATCGTACCCCACTACCCTCTTCCCTTTTATGATTTTAATACTTTAGAATCAACACTACCCCAGGATGCTTCGACATAAGTTTCAGCTTTCCTTGCCCAGTGGTTCTTGAGAAGAAGATTCTAAAAAGATTTTTCCTAAATACAGTGCATATCTATGTAAAACTTGGATTCCCTATTGTAGCCCCACCCTACCCCCGGGGTCCTGATTTTAACAACTTGATATCTACACTACCCAGGGATGCTTCCACAGAAGTTTCAGCATTCCTGGCTCAGTGGTTCTTGAGAAGAAGATTTTTAAAGTTTGTTCTATATATTTCTATGTAAAACTTGGATTCCCTATTGTGGCCCCGCCCTACCCCCGGGGGGTTATATTTTTTACAATTTAATATCTACACTACCCAAGGATAATTTCACATAAGTTTCAGCTTTCCTGGCCCAGTGGTTCTTCAGAAGAAGATTTTTAAAGTTTGTTCTATATATTTCTATGTAAAACTTGGATTCCCTATTGTGGCCCCGCCCTACCCCGGGGGTCCTGATTTTAACAACTTGATATCTACACTACCCAAGGATGCTTCCACATAAGTTTCAGCTTTCCTGGCGCAGTGGTTCTTCAGAAGAAGATTTTTAAAGATTTGTTCTATATATTTCTATGTAAAACTTGGATTCCCTATTGTGGCCCCACCCTACCCTCGGGGGTCATGATTTTAACAATTTAATATTTACACTACCCAAAGATAATTTCACATAAGTTTCAGCTTTCCTGGCGCATTGGTTCTTCAGAAGAAGATTTTTTAAGATTTGTTCTATATATTTCTATGTAAAACTTGGATTCCCTATTGTGGCCCCGCCCTACCCCCGGGGGTCATGATTTTAACAATTTAATATCTACACTACCCAAGGATGCTTCCATATAAGTTTCAGCTTTCCTGGCCCAGTGGTATTTGAGAAGAAGATTTTTTAAAGACCCCACCCTATTTTTGTCTTTTCTTGAATACTCCCCTTGTAAGGGGACTTGGTCCTTGATTTTAACAATTTAAATTCCCCTTCACCCTAGGATGCTTTGTACCAAGTTTTGTTAAAATTGGCCCAGTGGCTCTTGAGAAGAAGTTGAAAATGTGAAAAGTTTACAGACGGACGGATGGACAGACAGACAGACAGACAGCTAGACAGACGGACAGACAGACGGACGGACGGACGACAGACAACGGGTGATCAGAAAAGCTCACTTGAGCTTTCAGCTCAGGTGAGTTAAAAAGGTGTAACCTTGTAACACTGTTGTTATATATAGCATTCTGTTATATGTACGTTTATAAATAACTCTTAAAAAGCCTGTTTACATGTATACCTTAGGGCCAGTGCTGTTGACCACTTGTATCCACTTGTCCAATTACAAAACTTTCGCTTTTGAAAAGTCCTGTTTCCTAATGATGATAATAAAAGAAAGTCCATTTACATATTGAAAGTCAAGTTACATATTGAAATGCAATTTCTTTAAATACATGTGCTCTATCTTAAGCTTGTGAACAAGACAACAGATTTATTTCTAAAAGAACTTTGACAAATATAAATAAATTTAATGCAATACTATTTTAATGAATATGTATTATACACATGTACTGTTTTTGCATTAAACAAAATTAATTTAAAAATACTCCCTGACAAAGTGAATAATCAAGTGATAATATATCTACCTAGACAAAAAACATTTTCCTTGACCAGACACCGGGACACATATCGTTTGCGTGGAGTATCCCTCACAGCACAGGTTGCATTCACTTTGCTGCATGTGTAATTGGATTCATGTAGCTGGTAGCAATACCTGCAGTTTAATTTTCTTATTTGTTCCCTAGAGCCCTGTGCCAAACAAAAACTTTTACGGATATTTTCAAATTGATACAGGTAAACATAGCTGAACTTGCTTATAATTAAAAGGAGATCAAATGGCAAATCAATACAAAGAATTGATTTATAGAAGAATTTTAATTGAAAATTGAATTTAATATCTTCAGCTTGTATATTAGCCTAATAGCTGCAGATCTGTAGCTCACTGGTCTGAAAAAAAATTGAGATGGACGACCAGCTAGCTACAATGCCATCCATTGAAAAAAGTGCATATCTATTGCCCACAAAAAAAGCGTACTTTTTCTCAATCTATTTTTCCATATAATTGAGCTGCCATCTCAAAAAATCCCTAACTGTGTGTTCCAAATTTTTAGGTGGCAAGACACATCAGTCCAAAGCACTTCATGCATGACTTGTACATGCTGCTTTGTTGTGGAAGTAATTTGTTAAAGAATATGTATAGAACACATGGATTGTAACATTTTGAAATATACATAGAAATAAACCAAGAAAGAGCACACTTTTTTCTGTGCAATTGGTGGCACTGTAGCTTTCTGGTTAACAGACCTGTGAGCTACAGATCTGCACCTATTAGCCTAGTAGTCTTAGTACAGTAGCTACATTCTGTTATCTTATGTGTTCAACCTGAGTGGTAAAATCCTCTCTAGGTATAAATTTTAACATCTGCATACATGGCCAAGATGGTAAATTCAATGGGTCATTTCCATACAAGTCAAACCATAATCAAAACCCACTACCAGTGCTCTGATACTTTCAAGAACCTTATTGCTAACATTATAATTAAACTTCCCTGACTGAGTCCCTCCTTACCATGCATTTTATGCCCTCTTTCACTGTACAATTCACAGAAGTATCCTCTCCATAAGTACAGTGATAATTGAACTGGCAATCAAGACATTCTGGTCCTAGAGTGTGACACTGAGCCCCATCTGGACATCTAAGGGGCACCACCTGGGGAGTGGGTGTTGAAACTTCAGTAGGAGTGTATGTCAGTGACGAGTTTCCATCTGGAGATGTGTTCTGTGATGTAGTGGCATTAATCTCAGGTAAATCTGTGACTGTGTTAACAGACGATAGTTTTTCTGTTGAACCTGAAGTATTTTTTGTAGATAAATATTTGAAACAAATATAGTTCTAACCAATACATATGTAGGTATAGACCAACACCATAAACATCAATTTTCTGACACCACTTCCTCATAAACAAGAATAGATATGGGTTACCCCATATCCAAAGATATTCGACTGTTAGATTTAATATGTTTAACAGTGTTTATAATGACGTTAAAAAAAAAAAACTGCACTGTCTAATTATGGAACTGTTGTAAATTTCGTGATTCCATAGCATTACGGTCACCCAGTCTCCTAACAAACAGTACACATAGGCCTACATGTACCTGTGTCCGCAAGACCAACTTTAGCCTTGGTCTACACACGTGCAATGGAGCTGTCACACGCATCCAGCGAGCTCGGAGAAACACGTGTTGTTTTGCCGAGAAGTTACGGTGTCAGACAAAACTTTTCTTTTCTTAATTAGATCATATAAATACGAATTCTGATTAATAAAAATTATACAATCCCTGTTGAACTTTATATAGTTTGTTCTAACATTTGCATCTGCACCAACTTGTGTTTAAAATGGCCGGGTTAGGAAAATCAGGACCGGGTCGGAAAATTCTAAACTGAAAACATGGAAAACCTTTTTGTTTTGAAAATAACTGAAATATACTAATGTATTTGTCGCAGAAATTACTTACATTATTCAAGTTCTATATATAATGGTATCCTGAACTTCAACACGAACCCGAATCTCCAACCCATGCAGTTCTCGTTTTGCCACACATACCCTACAGTTTACAAAGTGTACACACGTCCGCTGACACGAGCAGGCCAGGGATTGAAAATTCCGTCATTTAATAATTAATACACACACAGAATGATTAATTTTTTCTTTAAGAACAAATTGTATGATAATTAACGGACTATAAACATGTACTTAATACAATTGTTGATATAGTATTATCAATTCATCGGTGAAAAGATATGAATCGAAGAATGACCTAATTATTCTCTGTTATCAAACATGTAAAAAAAAAAGGCTGAGGAGGGAGCGAGCGTAGGAATATTGATATTTTTTATTTGCATTTCGGGGGGAAAGTGACTTTCTAATGATATTTTGACGTTATTTTTGATTTCTTTAACGTATGACATACACAACTTTACTCTTATCATGAACAATAATGTTGTATCTACTTATCATGATGGAATTATTTTGGTCGGACCAATATGTGTGAGCTGCCGCTGAATACAGTTATATATCTTGCAAAGATAGTATGCATTGATCGAATATATAGATAAAATACATTAACAGAATCTTTTATGCACAAAATAATCTTATCATCGGTTGCTTTATTCAGTTTAAGAAGTAAATTAATTTTAATATCTGAAGGTATTTTTAACCATTGTCAAGTATTTGCATTAAAAAAAAAATTTCATCGAGGAAATTCGAAATCATAACAAATCGTCCCCTTATCTCTCTGAAATCGCCTTGACTACAGAATGAATAGGCTAACTTACTTTGTGTGACTGAAGTAACAGACAAGAAAACTGAGGAATGTATAAAGAAAACGAGTATGATTCGTGTCAGCTGCTGTTGATTTCTTTTGATGACATCCATTCCGTCATTTTTCTCCCGGAATACGTAAACAACGCAGTATTTGATTGGATAAAATCATCCAAGGTAGATCACTCTAATATTTTGATTGGCAAGAGAAAAAATGACAGCACCTGTTGTTTACATTACCAGAATAGAAACGTTCAGCGCCTGTCATAGGTTACACAGGTAGATATCAAGTTAACTACAATGACTGCTCAATAGTTTTTTCTATAACAATTGTACTTCCATTTTTAAAATGAAAATACCAAATTAACATTTGTGTTCTAAGGAAGGCAGAACTAATCTTCAGGTCTTGCTAGTATTTCCAGAAAAAATTCTATGTATGTCTTATAAATCATTTCACTTCACAATTATAGCTTGGAACTTGGGGAGGAAGAAAACAAAACTATATTCGGAAAATGTAACAATCCAAACGGACATGGGCATAATTACAAAGGTATGAATTTAGTGGGTAATATATAATTCATACAAGTGATCTTAACTTTTGGATCAGTGATAAATGTAACTATAAAGGCGTGACAATAGATCAGAAAAGGGTGCTTTATATTCTAATAATTAAGAAAAACGGGAAAAGATGTGAAATAAACATTTACTGATGTCTCATATAATGTATAAAAAAATATTTCAACTTCGTTTTTTTTTCAGTGGAAGTTACTGTCAAAGGACCAGTAAGTATTAAAAAAGTTTATTCAAAATTGATAATTATCAATAAAATCCCTCTAAGATATTTATGCCCCTGGATCAAAAGATTGTGGGGTATATTGTTTTGTCCTGTCTGTTTGTCTGTCAGTTTTTCTGTCTTTTGTCAACCTTAACCTAGCCCATAACTTGAGTGGGTGGGGTTATAGCTTTCATATTTCACAGGTTATTCCTTATGAGTTATGACAAGATCTTTCTTTGGGTGCCATCAAATTTGATCTCTTGACCTTGACTTTGGAGTTTGACCTACTTTTACAAAAAATACCACACTTTAGCATGGCCATAACTTTAGAACAGTTGAAGCCAGGGATTTCATACTTCACATGTGCATTTATTGTGACAAGACCTTTCAGCTGCTATAAAAATGTTTTGACCTTGACCCAAGAGTTTGACCCACTTTTTAAAAACTTTAACCTTGGTCATAACTTTTAAACAGTTAGAACTAAGGCTTTCATATTTCACTGGTGTATTCCTTGTAACAAGACCTTTCTTTTGGTACCAACACTTTTGACCTTTTGAGTTTGACATGCTTTTGAGAGAATTCAAACCTTACCATAAGCAGCCATATGGAAGCATCAATGTTTCACAAACACATCTTGTTTTTCCAATACTTTATCTCTCCCTATTTTTATTACATATGTTGTTTAATCCTATTGAATGTAATAAATATGAATTTTTATGAATAAACAATTGATAAAGAAGATTTATAAAAGTAGTAATATGAGTTTGTGAAACACTGATTGCAGCTTGTGGCAGGAGTTAAACTTTCTCAAATGCAAGTCAAATTCCAAGATCAAATGTCAAAAGGTCAAAATTGTTGGAATCCAAAGGAAGGACTTGTCATAAGAAATAAATCTTTGAAATATGAAAGGCCTAGTGCTAACTGTTCAAAAGTTATGGCTAAGATAAAAAATATTTAAAAGAGGATCCAACTATAGGGTCAAGGTAAAAAATATTTATACCCATTGAAATGTCTTGTCACACTGGTACATGTCAAGTACGTATGAAAGCCCTAGCACTAACTGTTCAACATTTATTACCAAAGTTAGAGTTTGGGAAATTTATAGTAAAAATGGGTCAAGGTCAAGAGGTCAAACTTGGCTGTACTCTAAAGAAGGTCATGTCACAAGGAATACACCTGTGAAATATAAAAGCCATTGACCCACTTACTCAAAAATATGACCAAGGTTCAAGGTTTTTGTGAACAAACAGATTAACATCAGAACAGACAGACCAACAAGGCAAAAATTTATATCCCCAAATCTTTGGGGCATTAAAAAGAGTATTTACATATGTGGAGCAAATAAAACTTTGTTTATTTTTTGAAAAATCCCCACATGTATAAGAATTGATTTAAAGCTGCAAAATACTTCATAACTAATTAAAATATTTGTAGGTTGATCCAGTAACAGGAATGGTCATGAATATTGTAGATCTAAAGAAGTTTATGCAGGTATTTAGGTTTTCATTAATAGCAGTGATTCTAAAACATAAATTCTGAGAGACCAGAGTGGCTACTATGGGGTCATTTTAATAGATGATGGCCAATTTTCAGGGGCCAAAAATTAACAGTTTCATGGATGGATTATTGCCTGATCAGACATTCCAAGAAAAATAGAGGCCAGGGACCCACATTTACTGAGTACTTATGATACTAGTAAGAGTATCAAAGTCCACAAATACTGAACCCTAACATTACAATACTGTTGAACTTTGTTCTCTCAAACAGAGATATAAATACTTGGAATATTTTGAAGTGATTTGGCAGTCTCACATGCCCCCTCCCTGAAATAATTGGAATTTTTCTAAGTTCAAGGGACATAACTCTGTCCAAAATGGCAGATCCTACCCAAAAGAAAAGTTGACTTAGATATTCTCATGAAATCTGTATACCAAATTTCATTTTAATTTGTGCAACATCTGTGAAGAAAATGAATGTTAACTGACAGACCGACCGACTGACAAATTTATGATAAATCTGTGCATGTATACAAATTTCCTTTCAATACTTGCAACCTTTGCAAAGAAAATAAGCATAAACTGCAAATCATTGGAATTTTTTTAAGTCCTAGGGGCAAAACTCTGTCAAAAATGGTCCGATCATACACAAAACAAAACTTGACCTAGATATTCTTATGATTAATCTGTTTACCAAATTTCATTTCAATATGTGAAAGCTCTTCAAAGAAAATGAATGGAAACAGATTGTGGACAGACAGACAGATCGATCGACATACAGCAGCAAAGCAATATGCCCTCCCTTCTTCGAAGGAGGGCATAAAAATGTATAGAAGAAAAAGTGGATCCCCCTCACCCACTGGATCTAAATGTACCTGCCTTATCATTTTCAGGATGCCATTATGGACACACTGGATCATAAAAACATTGATAAAGATGTTCCATACTTCAAAGACAAAGTGAGGTAATCTTTTGTTGTACAAACATTAAAGTTAAATGTATTGTATTTCAGTGATATTTTTTGACCATGCAGAAGTGGTTCTTTTATATCTTCACAGCACAACAGAAAACTTAGCTGTGTTTATTTGGAGTGAATTACAGAAGAAAACTCCTAAGGACCTACTTTATGAAGTCAAGATTCATGAAACAGATAAAAATGTGATAGTCTATCGAGGAGAGTGATAGAAGGATATTGTGTAATTCATTAAAAAGTTGATTTGCTTCCCATTTTTGCTGCATCACAGTCAATGAAAAGGGTAAGCAGATCAGCAAGACTATTAAATATATAAACTTAGTAAAACTGACAATGTTGCAGCTTTTAAAATTGGACAATTATAGACTTTGTTGTACCAAATGTATACTACACTGCATTTTTATTTACATGTAGTTGTATGTTTAGATCTTTTTTTTTCTTTTACATTTTCAGTGAAAAAGCTTATTTATTTGTAAAGAAGCGTTTTTTTGAGTGTGTATGTTAAGAATGGGTGTATATGAATGTAATGACAGCTTTGTACATGTAACTGTGCTGGTAACTGTTTAATGTGAATAGCATGTAGTACATTTGTTCATCATTGATCCACAATCTTTTTTTTCATTTGGTATTTTTTTTCCACATATTACATTTACACATGTATATTATTACCGGTATTTAGAATGCTCTAGCATAATCTCATTTTTATCAAATACAAGATATTGGTTTTGTTTTATCTTTACGATAACCCTCTGAGAGACTTGCAATGCTCAGGTGTATACCGGTACATTGCAACTTATTCTACATTCCATAAGTCAGTCATGTGGTACAATTAACTTCAAAACATGTGACTTTTTTGTAACCTGTGGCTTTACTCAGGATGATTTTTAAATAAGTCAGAGATCTTTTTCCTTATATGAATAATTATGTCACAATTTGACAATATCAATCTTGATAGTTCATTTAATACTTATTTAAAATGTTTTATACAAGTATATAACAATGTTCCTTAAAATAATGTACAATCACATATTTTCATTGGGTCAAATTTTCGAAGTTTGAACAATAAAATATTGGTTTGTGGGCATTTGATTTCGTGGTTGGAAATTGTTTAGGAGTAATGCATATGAAATTTTACATTTCATGGTTGTCATGAATTCTTGATTCTCTCCATGCCTCAAAATCACTTAAATTTAAACCCCAAGAAAAGTTAGATTTCACAGTTTAAAACATTTTGTAATGTTCGTGATTATACATAGTTAGTTTATGTACAAAAACAAAGCAGTGCATAGATCTTGAGACCTATTTGTCTTTTTGTGTTGATTAAATATGTCAGACCAAGTTTGAATAAAAATGCATGTAGATTTTATCATTCACTTTGATACACATGTATATCAGAGATGTTATTTAATACATATTTGTAAAAAGATGTTGAATTTACTTTCATAGGCTACCAGGACCTATAGACTGATCTGCAATTACATGACTTTACAGTTTTCCCATGTATTGTTTCATAATTATACAACTTTGACTTCCCTGCCATATTAAGTTGATTATGGTACAAAACAGAAACATGCTGGGAAACAAAAGGAAGAATAAAGAATTTTATTTTCAACCGCGTCCATTGGTCTGTAGGCAGATCAAAATAATATTTTTAAATCTGTAATATTCCTAAACATACAACTGATGAATGTTGCGAGATGAATCCCTCTGTCTGAAGTATGTATGATCTTGTCCTTTCCAAGAGGAATAATAAAAGCAAAAATAGACTGGGATCATGAAAATTTTCATAACAGATACCAGAAAGATAAACCCTATGTAACAGGAGAGGAGAAAAATGCTGTGGACCAGACCAGGATTCGACCATGGTCCCCTGATTCTCCAGTCAGGTGCTCTACCCACTGAGCTATCTGGTCACCGGCAATCAAGCCCGGCTGACCACATTCCGTCCTCCTTAAAAGTCTTTGGCCCTCCATTCCAAGGACCCCAACCCAGGCTCATCCCTGGCAGGCCTCTCACCTGTCAGTTCAAAGGCATGGCATGGTACCTAATGTAACAGGAGAGGAGAGAAATGCAGTGAACCAGACTGGGATTCGAACCGGGGCCCCTTGAATCTCCGGTCAGATGCTCTACCAACTGAGCTACCAAGGTATCTGGCCACTGACAATCGAACCCTGCTGACTGCCACACTTAAATGACAACTTCATGACAATGTATATTATACATTTATTGACTGGGTTCAAGGGCAATGTGCCTTTTGCCACACCCAAGGACTAAATCGTTTATCAGCCTTGGGCAAACGGTTAGTACATGTACATAGAAATGAAAGAAAATGACTTTCATTCTTTCAGAAAAAATGTTTTTTCTTTCTTTCTATCATGCATATTTGCTTTGTCATTTCATAGCTTTTCAGCAACATGATGACAACATAAAGATAGATCTTTAATTTCACTTTAGTATATGTATAAAAAATTTGCATCAATCCTTGCCATCCTGAAAATAAAGAAGACTGTGTCATATCATTTTGTCAATTTATTATGAGCACAATAGAAATTTACATTACGCAAGTCTCCATTAATAATAATAAAAAAAAAAGCAAAATACATCTGTACCATACTGAATGAGAAATGTACAAGAATGTTATTTACAAGGATTTACATGTGAGAGTGTTAAAAAAAATTTACACATGCATACATATAATTTATCTTTGAATACACACACATAAAAGTAGCTTTATTTTAAACACCAAACATTTGGTGATATTTTTTTTTTAGTGTAGGCAAGATGTCTTGCACGGTGATTTGGTTTTATAAAACATTCAATACAACCAATTCCAACAGTTGATCATTTTTCAGGACAAGATGCCTGTTTTTTATCACATCCAATGACTTATGTACAAAATAATGATACAAACATAATTATGTAAGCAACAATTTGGGGATTTGTTGGTAAAGATGACAAAAGCCAACCACATAAAACGTGGTGTTCTTCAGAAAAGAAGGGAGAGAACAAAAATCAATAGTTGGTTCTAAGGACCGTTTACATAACGAGGAGCCATGATCTCCTGCACCAATCTTTTTTTTTGTGCTGACTACTAAGGCACAAATATCAAATCCATTCAGTGAAAACAAACACCAAGCCACAATAAATACAATGGATTTACACCTTATATATAAAAATACCTTTACTGCCATTTCTTACAGATATATCCTCATAACTTCAAAATCAAAAACCTATAATGATTTCCCCAAATAGCACAAAGACTATTTTAACACAGCAACACAACTAGTGAATGTACAGCTATGACCAATACAAAATGAATACAAGGAAAAGAAAAGAACTATGTACAATCTCTTTCTAGAGGCCTTCTTGATATTTAGAATAACACAGATTATATGATGGATAAACTATTTTCCTTTCACAAACAAGTTCTGCGTAATGCCTTTCACCTATGCCATTGTGAGCGACTCTCTTAACACCCAATTATTTATCAGTATGATTTCACAACGTAGACCACACATCTACAAAGAAAACTGAGATTACATCAATAACTCCAGTTCACACTTTTTTTCCGTTTTACTATTTTTTTGGTTAGATTTTGTGCTTGTTTTAGTTGTTCCAGTATCCTCCCCCCACACTGTAAGGCTTCGCTGTGTTGGCCTTGGACTGGGATGTATTTTGTGCTTGGTTACCTCGGCTTGCACCAGGGCTAGAGTCCTACAAAATACATACATATATTACATTTTTTTCACACAATATCAATAACTTAAACATAAATATTTCTTCTATGACATGTAATAAATAAGTACATGTAGTTGAAAGTTGAAACTATTAAAAGTGAAAGAAGCATTTCATGACATGGAAATTACTGGAGGACCATCCCTGGGCCAACTCTAACACCGTGGCTAGGTTTCGGTCTCCTTTCTCTTCCTGACTAATGAATATGTAAATAAATACAGCTGTTCATGTACACATTTGAATAAACTTGATGATTTTTATGCATGAATGATAAATGTTACATTGAGTAACTGAGCCAACTAGTCCCACAAAACATTACATCTCAATAGTTCAATGATACACCTCCAGGGAGAGGTACATTTCCAATGGCATTTTTACCTGGTGAAGTCCAGGGTGCAGCATTTGAGAATGAGGCATCATGGGAACAAATGGAGCTGGGGTTCCATAGGGGTTTGTTGGGGCTCCCATGGGGCCAGCTTGTGTTCCCGCTGCTAGAGGCAGACTAAATGGGGGAGGGGTTCCTGCAGCAAATGCTTGCTTGTCAAACGCCTACAACACAAAGAGAAATTCATTTATACTTATCATGGTTAAAAAAGAACTGGATTCAGTATATTTCAATTAGTAGATATGGTTAGAAACAGTAACTTAATACCCTGTTTATTATCACAAACAAAAAGTGACAATACATGCTATTTGCCAGTTATGCCTTTCTCCCTTTTTAAATTTTAAAATCTGGCTCAAAATCACATTTTCTATAATTTGTACAACTTCAACAAGACAAAGATTAGATATCAGACAACTATCCACACTAATTATATTTCCCATGACCACCAAATCAAAACATGCTTTAGTGTCTGCACAGTAGAAGGAAGGTATATATTTACATCATGCGTTCGTTGGTGTCTGGGAGGATAGGATTTTGTAACTCGGTCACCCAAATTAAGCATCTGAAAAGCAAAACACTAACTTTCATGCCCATTAGTTATTTATCTTACCAATAAAGGGTATAATTTGAACTATACTTTGCTCTTTAAAATATCTGAGGAAAGATCTATTTTCACAATTGTTAATACCTAGAGTTTCTACACATTTGATTCACTTATAATGTTTCAATATTATTATTCCTGCTGATCATTTTAATCTATTCAATTTACATTGAATCTAGCCTGTGAATACACTGCAATAACTTCTTCCATGCCAGTTTACACTTGTTGACAAAGAGTATTTATAGACCTACCAATTTAGTGATATTCAGGTACTTGTTAAAAATATCCTACAAAACTGTCTTTTCTATAATATAAATGCTATGTTCCCAAAATGTGCATTGCCAGTGCTTAAAAGAGTCTGAATAATAAATACATTGTGTATAGATATTCTCAACAATCTATGTTATATATAAATAAGAAAAACAGAGTCATATGCATTGTTTCTAAAATATGTATATTATCTATTTTTTATATATATCTATATATATATGTTTTGTTAAATGTGGGTCAACCATAACCTTTCTACAACTACAATACTACTTTCTGTAAATCACTTTCTGAATTTCTGATTTTAACTGATGTTCACCAAAACAAGTTTTATTCCAAATCATCTTTAAATGTGTTACAAGTATCTTGCAATTCAGAAAGTGATTTACCCCTCTTTTTTTACACTTTGTGCTTTGTTTACCTGTGTGTGAGATTTGCCATATCCTGTACCAGTTAGATCTGCAGCTGTCACTGTTCCTCCTATACAAACAAAAAATAATTATCAGTTTAATAACCTGATATATAGTGATAAAATCTTTTCTTTAGCTTTTTCGAGATGAAAAATTCTTTTATACTGACATTGTCTAGTTACATTAACTGGGATGCTTAAATTTTAGCATTGCATTTAAATAAAAATAAATTAATACAAACATGCTCTTATAAACACTTTTTAGCCCCCCCCCCACTAACACACACACAAACACACATTCAGATAACCTCAAAGTTAAATTCTTATGAATAACCTCAACAACCTCAGTACATATGAAAGTATTGTCCAGCATCTCGTTAAGCCAACAGATAAAGGACAGAATAACCAAGCAGCTTATCATTACCAATAATAACCTAAAAAAAGGCCTTCTACTGCTTACAGGTTAAGTAGATTATTACCTGAAACGGAGGAAACTTTATTCTGGGACTGATTCAAATAGCTGGATTTAGAGAAATCTGATGCCTGGGTTAAGTCCTCATAACCTGAAATGGGCATTCAATTCTGTCATTATACTGTCCAAACTTATCGTAAGTTCTTACGCTATCCTTTTAAAAACATGTACATAATTAAACAACAGAAATGTTTTTGGTTTTTTGTTTGTTTGGGGTTTTTTTTGTAAAGCAATATATTGAGATTTGTAATCTAGAACTGAGTTGGCATTGCTGTACCTTGTTTACTTCCATAGTGTGATCCATATTTCTGAAACTGAGCTGAGGCTGTTGTTCCAGCATGTGCTGTGTTTGTTACAGGGGGCACCTAAAATTGTAGAAAAGTATATTTACATTCCACAGGCATTCCTTGTAAATTTTTCATATTCATTTCCCAGTAATGGTTGTAAATAATTTTAAATACATGTAACTGAAAGAGTTGTATTGGTCAGTTACAGAATAAAATCATCAATCAGTTTATACATCCATGTGTGCAACATAAACACAATTTTTTTTAAAAGCACTTGTGAATTTAAATGCTGTTATTAATAAACATAATCAATAAAAATTTTAAACTGTCAGATGCAGAGATGTAGAACATGCAACTCTAGAAAAATACCATGCAGCACTCGGTATGCACATTAGTTTTTGTCATCTTAATTAACTTTGAAGATACAAGAACTGTATACTTAAGGGCACACCTACACAAAATTTTACCTATACTGGTTTAGAATTTTCAGTATGTAAACTTATATAAATTGTCCATAACAATTTACATAAAACAAATGAGGATAAGATATAATATATATCCTTAACTTTGGATTTACATACAATGAGACAGATGAGGATTAGGCAAAAAAGACAATATATCAGAGTATGACTTCTCCTTCATTAAATTCTTGTGAGGAGATATTAAAATAACAACAAGTTAATCTTACAGGAAACATGGGGGTTCCTGGGAACTGGAAGCCTGCGGCGGCAGCAGCATTAGGTAGTACGGAAGGGTAGTAGTATCCGTACGGCAGGTTGATGAAGTGTTGCTGCTGTTGTTGTTGCTGCTGGTGTGTGGACTGAGTGGACGCCTGGGTCGTAGGAATGGGAGACTGGGCATCCACCCTCGTCAGCTTATTGTCTGTTCCTGAAAAGTAACTCAATATTTACATATGCCTCTGTATAGCATTCTCTTTTCAACTTTTTATTTCCTTGCACACTTTATATGGTTTCAGATTCCCCCGTTTTTATGTTTTGTTTTGCAATTTCTACAAGTCTCCAGAATCCTTTCAAAAACACATATTCTTTTACATGTACTTATTTTCCATTCTTGTTACCTGAATATGGCACATTTCCAAGTGTTTGTTGGTCTCGTCCTGCTATTGTTGTTGGAACTCCAAATCCACTGAGATCATAATTGTAACCAGGCTATAAAAGAAGAAATAAAACATTTAACACAACAAACCACTGGCTGCAGATTAAAATTCTGGCAAATTCTTATTTGATCTTCCAATTCATTTTATATATTCCTCCTTTACCCACCAAATTTGAGACATTGATTTCCCCCTTGTTCATAAAACAAACACTATGAATTATATAGTTCACAAGTTTATATGGTTAAAATTAAATTGTGGTCAATTTGCTAAGTAATATATCCATCCAAACTTTTCAACTATAACATAACTCTAAGGTAAGATTTATTTAAATAAAGCAGTCTTTCAAAATTCTTCTACTGACAGTAAACAGATGCAGAAATGAACATTAGCCATTTTGCCAATTGATAAAAATATTGACACCAAAACAAACTATACTCACTAAGGGCAATCTCTGTTGAAGCAATTGTAGATCCTCATATCCATACAAGGGTTGTTGTAGACCCTGGAAAAACAAAGATTTAAAGCTCAAATAAAAAAATAGCACTATGAACTCATGTGCAATTGAATAGAAGATAATTTATCATTTCTGAGGTTTGCTTGTTTCCTGACTGAAGAGTTTCAGGTTTGATTCACTTCTTATTGTATATACACTCACAAAGTACGGTAGTGTGCCTTGTCCGACAATATATTGTGGATTTCCTAGAAGAACGCCCGGAGGAAGATTTGGAGGAGCCTTACTGCTTGAAACTGAAGCTGAAAACAAAGTTTACTTTCTTATTTGCAAATTTTCAATGGCATCAGACATTCAATGAACTTTTCACTCATAAAAAGAAAGCAGCAGCTAAATTCAACTTCAAAACACCTGCATTTTAAACTAAGCAAGCTGCAGAACTGGGCCAAGAATGACTGCTAGAAGCTAATGCTTTAAAGAGTTTGAAATTTCCTCTTACTACTACTATTACTGGTGATGGAGTAAGTTTTGGATACACTGTTACCGGCGGTAGACGGCAGGGACGATGACGTTGTCGAGGGAGTAGTTGTTCCTGTGGATAAAGATGCCGTGCTTGTTGTACTGGTTAGGTTAGCAGTTGTTGACGAGGATTCATACTGTAAAGAAGAAAAAGAATAATATCATGGTTATTCTCTACACAAACACATGTGCAAAACTAAATGTAGAAGCAAAAGGCATTTACTGATTAAAAAGTCAAGAATTTATGACATGCAGAGCGGACTATACCACATACTTAATCTACAAAAGAGCATTAGTAAAATAGTTGGTACTGTGTTTCAATTCCTTTCTTAGATAAGTTTTTATAATGAACTGCATTAATTAGTGCAAGAGTATAATTTTAGCAATATCAAGAGCCAGTCTCAATGTTTAGCTGGTTCCCTCCATATTGCATACTTCTTATGATTGCAATCTGAAGTCTGAAGTCAAGGTAAAAAAAATTCAACAATTTGACCAATATCTATATTTTAAGGCATTCATACCATATTTCATATTTGAAGTTACAGAATCAAACGCTTACTCAAATTACAGCCAGGACATTTTTTTTCTCTAAATTGGCAATAGCCAAAGTCAGAAATTTGTTTGGATACATCTATTCTGAAACTTTTTTTTTTCATTGAAGTATTTCTCAACCTGTGTAACAAGTTTTTAAGTCTTCGTTCATTTAATGTTCTAGAGTATATATATTCAATGACTTAGGTGCAAGTTTCGTTGCTTTCATTTTGTTACAACAAATAAAGTCTTAATTAGTTCTTCGTGGAAAAGGATTAAAGATAGATGTTTTCAGATAAATCTGTTGTTTCCAAGTTTTGTTTACTGTTTTATACATGTCAGATGGACTTTTCTGCCAGCCAATTTTGTTTTTGTCCTATCATGATAACAAAGTGAATCTTACCTTAACAAAATACTGACATGGTTGAGTTTCAATTAGGATAATAACGATCCATTGTTTGCATCATTTCATATTTGTGGAGTGTTAATTAAAGTCTCATTTTTCGATTAGCAGCCTTATTTTTCAACTTTTCATAATGACTCATAAAAAAAACAATTAAGGACATATGCTAGGTAACTTGCCGATAATTTTTCAAAATATTTTTAATTTAAGATTATAGTGTCAGATGTTCACTTACAAAATCAGCATGCATTACCAGGGGTTTTTGAAAATTGATGAAAATTCTTTGACGATTCAAAGAAAAACAAATTCTAGATTTTTTTTAATCCAACTTGATTTGGAAGAAGTGTTCAACACCATATAGAGACATTAAAATACAGCAAAACTTTGTTAAAACAAAATTACTGGAACCTATGAAATTACTTCGCTAAATCCGTAATTCATTATAACCGTGTAAGAAATTCATTAAATCTATATTGCTTGGGACAAAAAGATGACTTCGCTATATCTGTTAATTTGCAAATCCGTGTTCGTACTAAACGAGTTTTGCTGTATAGCACACAGTTCCATCAAGTATTGGAACTGTTCAACTACATGGAAAAAGACAAAGAAGTTAAAACTAAGTTGCATATGTTCTTAAGAAGCAAATAACAAGCACATTAATATTTCAAATCCACTTTATACCTGTGGTGATTGCCTTGTGTCAATTGAAGAATCTTTCACCGACATCTTGGACATAGAATCTCCAAGCTTGTTGGGATTCAGAGGTGAAGTTTGTAAGTTAGATGGCAAGCTGTTTTGATGCTGGGATGAGCCATAGGACTGAGATGAGTATCCACTCTGGCTCTGTGACACAGTGGTGGACAGCCCCGACTGACTACTGTCTCTTTGGTATGAATTGGACTGGCTGACAGTGGCCGAGTATGCACCGGGGGCCTGCGAGTCCCTGTGGTAGGACTGACTGTTCTGTTGGTAAGATGAGGGCGATGACTGGTGATAGAGAGAATTCTGGCTGTTTTGAGAGGCCGGGCTCTGATTTGTGTATGTCGTGGGTACAGACTGATACAGAGAGTTCTGCGAGGACTGAGAGGTGTTATAACTACCTCCACTTCCGTATGAATTTTGATTGGGGAAAGATGAGCCTGACTGTCCATAGTTTTGATGGTACTGATTTTGATACTGAGAAGCACTGGAGTTGTAGGAACTTTGACCAGATTGATACTGGTTCTGACTAGCTTGGTATTGGCTAGACCCAGAATTGTACTGGCTCTGGTAGGAGTTCTGTTGAGTCGTGTTAAAGGCAGTGCTACCCATTCCACTGCTGTTTGACAGACCAGTGGAATTGGAGAGTCCTGAACTTTGGAGATTCCCTGCGTTTGATAATCCAGATGAATTACTCAGGCCTGGAGCACCTGTTAGAGAAGATGGATCCCGAGAATTTGACAATCCAGAGGAATTCACTAATCCTGATGTGGTCGACATTCCTGTGGAGTTTGTTAATCCACTTGAGTTTGAAAGACTTGACACTGACAATCCTGCTGCATCTATTGATGCTAAGACAGAGGGATCTCGAGTAAGACCTGGGGCCTCTCGAGTGAGCCCTGGGGCCTCCCTTCCAAGTCCTGAAGAGTTTGAAAGTCCCGAGGAATTGCTGAGTACAGACTGAGATTGGTATGAAGACTGGTAACCACTCGGGCCAGCCTGAGAATAACTCAATGTGGAATCTGTTTTGCTCGTTTGCATGGAATCTGTTAAATAATGCAATGAAAAAGATTAAAGTACATGATTTGTTATATCTAATGGCTCATCATCATTAAGATATTTGCACTGAGTATTTTTTTAATCTTTTTACAGTCAGTTCTGTGATTATGAGGTACTTACTTTGATTTGATCCAGGTCTTGTTGATCCTATCATTGGACTGGATTTCCTGTCCGTCTGAGATTGAGGGAATGGCATTGACTCATGAGGACTCCTCTGAAAACAGTGATAACTATGTTAAAACTTGTTAATTTTTTTTTTAAATAAAAAAAAAAATAAATATTGTCCTTAACATTTTACTCTCTCTTCTTATATCATATTTAACACTAGATTAAGCCTTAAATTTTCCTCAAAAACAGAAGTTAAAATATTACTTTAAATTTTAAAATACAGCTGAGTTTTGACCATAAGGATCATCTTACCTTGTTCTGGCCAAGAGCTGGGGGCTCCTTCTTGGTAGGAGTTGTGTAGGGTGAATTATGAAACATACTGTTTCTGGGAGATTCCTGACTGGCCAAGGAGGAGCTGCTATTGGGAGGGGTGGTAATCCCGGACACCATCACAGATTCATTTTGTTGAGATATGTGATTGTTCATTGAAGTATTTGTGCTGAAGATAAAATATTTCTATGGCAATGAAGTCTATCACATTTTTCATGAATGAGTAGTCAATCATAAAATCATTTGTGTTTAAGATATAAAGATTTCAATGTCAATTACATCTATTGAATCAATGTTTGATGGATAGTTAATCAAAAACATTAAAGTTTGTACAGTCCTACTGTCCTTTGAACACCCACTATTAGCTCTCAAAATTGAAAAGGTCTACAATAATAATGAAATCAAGTTACCTGCTTGGTAGGCTACTAGCCATGCTCTTGGAGACTGGTGAATCACTGGAGGAACCAAAACTAAACAGAGAGGACTCGGCAGAGGACTCCCAGTTCCCAAACTGCACATCTAGATTACCCATCTGGTGATTCTGATGTCCAGGCATCTCTACAGCTGAAGCAGGAATCTGAAGAAAAAAAGACCAGTGGGCTATAAATCTTATCTACTGCAATGATATTATTGTGATTTCACTTTCCTTGGACATATGCTAAATCCAGCTGTTAATCCAAATTGGATTATTTCATCAAATTGAATTAGCTTAGCAAATGCTTCGAACAAATTTTTCCTTTGCAACAAACAATAGGCCTAAAAATGAATACCTTTGAAGGAGGTGGTAATTTTGACCTTTGAGGTTTAGGTCGTTGTTGCTGTAACACAGACTGTAGATTCCCTGTTGATGAACTGTCTGAACTGGAATTCTGTGAAACAACTGGCAGTAGATTACTGCTACTTATTTGGTCCAAGTTGGCATTAGCTGCAATGTTCTGACCCTGCTGTGTAAACGTCGACACCAAAGCATCCACAGCGGCTGAGGCCTGAGAATTGGAGAGAGAGGAGGTCATGTCACCTGCTAGGGAGCTGGGGAGCTGGGAGGCCAGCGAGGAGGTCTGTAGGTGATCTGTCAATGCTGAGGTGGTCAGGGTACTGCTATTGTAGGTAGACCGGCTAGACTCCTGACTAGAATACTGAGCTCGATTCCCAGAACCAATCTGTACAAAACGACAGGGGTTTAATTATTAAAAGTCATAATAGCTTTACATCTAATATCTCAACAGCTTTGATGGATCACTCTAAATCTGTACTGTAAATTCCTAAATATATGCATGGAATTAATTATTGCGTAATTTCATGAGAAGCACCACTGGCAAAAAGAAATAACTCGTTTTTATTTTTATGGTGCTGAAATCAATGCAATGTCTCTTGACCAACCACTGATTCACCAATTATTATTCTCAAGATTTGATGTTAAAGACACCTTCTGCGATAATAAATACTCAGGAAAAATACGGAATCTACAGAATCTGTCAATAAGATATAACAAGGAAAGGAGATTTAACATTATCAGTTTACTTACGCCAATTGAGTTTTTAATGGACTCGGTAGCTTCCTGGTTGAATTGGGAGATAAAAGCTGATTCTGTGTCATTGTTGGACTTTTGAAGGAGAGTTCCAAGATCTAATCTGTGAACAGTATAGTGGTGATTAAACAAATTGTTATTTTACAAAAAATGTGCATCATAGATGTTAATCAGACAAATGTCTTAAATTGTTTCTTCAAAATTCAAATTTATTTGTTACTAATACATTTATGCCTGTATCCTGAAAAATGCTGCTAATGTAAGCAATAAAAGAAAAACAAAAGTTTTCTTCATATAGGTAAACCCTCATCATAGATGAATGTTCAGCAAAATGCATTAGTTACAAGTTCATCATTTGAGATCTTTCATTTACAACTGAAAAATGCACATTATTGGAGTATATTTAAAGCTGTTAGCATTGCATTTCTATAAATGCACATCTATGCAAGCTTGGCAAATAAAGTTTCTTGGGAATGAACCTTCTTTGCAAACTTTTATTTTGTCATCTGCTAAGAAATTTACAGTTCGATTCTTCACAACATCTAAACGGACTCTGCCAGTGTGAATCCCTCATGATTGCAACATCCATGCAAGTTTGGTCAAGGTAGAGCTTATGACTGCTTGGGAATAAGCAAGTTGCAAAATTATGCCCTGTTCACGAGGAGAGTTTAATTCAAATTAAACGTAAAGTTACTGCGAATCAGCTTCTGACGCATGCGTTATGGCAAAATTTAGTCAAATACCACTTGTCGATGGTCAGCTATAGGCACTTGTGCTATTTTTGAGTGAAAAACTAAGGAAAATTTTGTTAATCATTAAAATGTGTGTACAGACACTGTGGCATTAGGTCAAATGGATCTGCTCCTGCAGAAGGTGACGTGATTTGCAAATGATGTCATAATAGCTGTGCTGATGCCAGGCTGCAATTTTAATTCGCATTAGTTTACTTCGCATTAGCTGTTGTGTGATCGCAATTTAATTCGCATTAGTTTACTTGGCATTAATTTACTGCGAATCAAACTCTCAGTGTGAACAGAACATTAGATGCAGCATCTGGAGTATGACTAAGAACTAGGCATTCCTATTTGCATTATCATTTCCCAGGGCTAAAAATGAAATTCATTTTACCTCTGACCAATTCCATTTGAAGAGTCATTTAAACTGCTGGTATTTTCAGATTTCTGAGTGTTTTGTGTTGATGCTGTAAACACCTTGCTTTCAGTAAGCTGCAACAACAAAAAAGTATTCTTTAATCAAGAAACAACCCTTGAGGGCATTGAAATTACTGTAAATAGTAACAATCATTTAGGAGATGAAGTATTACTTACTGTAGATCACTAAATTTTCGTGACACCTTATTTTCGCGAGATTGTCATTGACTCTTTGTAAGCGAGACATTATTTTCACGAATAGTTGTTACTCCTCTATATAATCGTAAGGAATACTTTTATTCGCGAGAATTAAATTTTCGGGAACGCCTTGTCTCGCGTAATTACGCGAAAATAAAGTTCTCGCAAATAAAAAGTGATTTACAGTATTATACATATAACAAAAGTTAAGTAAGTTCTACACTCTAATCCGATTTATATGCACATGAATGTGCACATTATTATCTTATATATGTTTTTGAAAATCAGAGTAAAATATTCATACATTTCCTGTCCACTGATCTTCATTCCAATCTTCTACATCTCCCCAACCACCTGGTTAAATAAAATGTAAAATATAATATATAGAAGTTCTGGAGAAATCCAAATTTCTAAAGGGATGATGGATTCATTTCTCCTCTGAAATTTGCAGTTGTTGACTGAATGCATGCACATGTGAATAGGAAAATGTATGTATTGTTTTAATCCAATGTAGAGTTTTGAAAGGTATAGACTAGAAAATGTCAGCAACTAGTCACTAAAACATTTTAACTGTTTAACCTGAATTCCCTGTCTTATATTTGCATAATAAATGTACCCATGGAGGTATTCTCTTTCTCAGCATTCGCTGCTGTCTCATTGGTCCATGTGTCAATCTGAGGACCCCCCTCAAATCTCTGTGGTCTGTTGAAACTTCTGCAAAGAAAAAATACAACTTTTATTCCTATTTTACAAAGACCTCATTCTCTTAAAGGACCTGGTTTTTTTTTTTTTTTGGGGGGGGGGGGGGGGGGGGGGGAGAATGAAAATAATTAGTTACAGACCCACACTGGTGCATAAGATGTTCATTCACAAATAAAAACTAAAAAACTGTTAAGGAAATTTGCACTTTGATTGTGACATTTCTTTTTACCACAGCTTGTTGTTAATACATTTATTTTTCTTGTGTAAAAATAAGGGAAAAAAGTTTTTGTAAATTATGCACTTTTAAAATATCAATCCAATTCATACAACAGACTATTTTTATATTTATAAACCCACAGAAAGAATTAAAATGAAATATTCATATTTTGTATGAATTCATGCTGCCAGTAAATCTTCAAAAAGGGTAATAAATTAATAATGTTGACATGCTCCAATTCAATGTGGTCTTTGTGTTTTTCTATGAAAAGTAAAAGCTGCATGCCCTTTACATACACAACAACAACAGAGTAAATGCCTTTGTTTTTCCGGCACTTACATCATGCACTATTTGCTTGCTTTATGTTAAATGCAGGTGATTTTGTCAAACCTTCACTATACTCATATTTTTTGATAAACTTTACATATACATAAAGCATAAGCGAAATACTCCACTATCAACAGTGTCTCTTCAAAAAGAATTAAATTAAACTTTAGGAAATGTTGGACTCTTACCTTCCTCCACGTCCACTGCTGCCCCCTCCTGCACCCCTGCCTCCTCTCCCCCGGCCCCTCCCTCGACCTCGCCCACGACTTCCCTCTCCATCACGCTCTTTGTTACTGAATGTTCCAAAATTACTGTCACTAAAAATAAATTATCATTTGAACTCTAATTAATATATCAAAATTAAACACACTGCAAGTATGTATTCTCACTGTAGTATTACACATACAATGACTTAATTCCTAAGTTTTTTTCCCCCAATGCAAGTGATACACCAAGGAAAGTAGCATCTGAATTTTTCCTTAAATAGCGATTCTATAAAATCCCATATCCTATCTCTTAATTTTTGGACGTGCTCATGCTACTAAAAACAAGAGATGTTTGTAAAACACTTATGCCCCCCTCCCCCCAAATTGGAATTTTTCTAAGTCCAAAAGGGCATAACACTGTCTAAAATGGTGCGATCCTACCCAAAACATTTCTGGACAAAGATATTCAGCTGAAAAATCTGTATACTAAATTTCATTTCAATATGTGCAACCTCTGCAAAGAAAGGAATGTAAACTGCAATCAAGTGGAATTTCCAAGTCCAAGGGGCATAACTCTAACAAAAAGGATGCAATCGTACCCAAAACAAAACTTGACCTAGATATTTATCTGATATATCTGTTTACTAGATTTTATTTCAATGTGTGCAACCTCTGCAAAGAAAATGAACGGAAACTGCAAATAAGTGGAATTTTTCTAACTCCAAGGGGCATAACTCTAACAAAAAAGGATGCGATCGTACCCAAAACAAAAATTGACCTTGATATTTATCTGATATACCTGTATACTAAATTTCATTTCAATATGTGCAACCTCTGTAAAGAAAATGAACGGAAACTGCAAATAAGTGGAATTTTTCTAAGTCCAAGGGGCATAACTTTAACAAAAATGGTGCGATCGTACCCAAAACAGAACTTGACCTAGATATTCAGCTCATAAATCTATACTAAATTTCATTTCAATTTGTGCAACCCCTGAGAAAAAAATGAACAGAAACTGCAAATAAACGGAATTTTTCTAAGTCCAAGGGTCATAACTATGTCAAAAATGGCACGATCGTACCCAAAACAGAACCTGACCTAGATATTTACCTGATAAATCTGTATACCAAATTTCATTTCAGTATGTGCAACGGTCATGAAGAAAATGAAAGGAAACTAAATGGACCGACAGACAGACCGACGGACAGCAGCAAAGCAATATGCCCTCCCTTCTTCGAAGCGGGGCATAATAAAACTGAACCACTTTAAACAGGAAAAACAGCCCCTCTGCAAAATGTGATAAACGGAAAGTTTTCACTTTTATAATTTAAATGTTATTACTCTCTATTTTTCTTTCTTTGAAGAGAAAAATAAGATTTGTTGCTTACTAATTTTATGTGCTGACCCAAATATTTTTTTGTCTTTAAATTGGAAATGCCTTTCTGTAAATTTTCCTTCAAACATACTGGTTTATAAATTAAAAAGGCATTCTATTGGAAATTTTCAGTTGCCCTTGTGTTAAAAGAGAAAATAAAAATTGAACAAAATTCTACACATACACCATATATTTTTTAATAGCATGTTATAGCTCTAATGAAATTTCCTCCAAAAACAAGCACCAAGACAGCTGTTTTTGCTTTAATATATATACTTTTGGGTGATAATCATATGCTACTGATTACATCACATGCGAATATGTATTTTCCAATGAAATAAAAACAAGAGGCTCAGGTGCCACAGCGCTCGCCTGAGCACATCGGCTAGGAAAAAGCATATATCAGCGCTTGAATTTTAAACCCAAGGGGATCATGATTTGAACGTGCTAGAATCAACACTACATGAGGATGATTCCAAATAAATATTACTAATCATGGCTTTGAAGTACCTGAAAAGAAAATTTTAAAAGGTTTCCCTATATATTCCTATGAAAAACTTTGGTCGGCCATTTTGGCCCCACCCTAGCCCCGTGGTCATGATTTGGACAAACATGAATCAACACTACCTGAGGATTATTTCACATGAGTTTCATCTTTCCTGGCCCAGTGTATCTTGAGAAGAAGATTTTTTCTACGTATTCCTATGTTAAACTTTTAATGGCCATTATCTCCTCACCCTAGCCCGGGGGTCATGATTTGGACAAACATGAATCAACACTACCTGAGGATGATTCCACATAAGTTTCATCTTTCCTGTTCCTATGGATCTTGAGTAGACGATTTTTAAAGATTTTTCCTATATATTCCTATGTAAAACTTTGATCAGCCATTTCGGCCCCACCCAACCCCCGGGGGTCATGATTTGAACAAACTTGAATTTACACTAACTGAAGATGATTACACATGAGTTTCATCTTTACTGGCCCAGTGGTTCTTGAGCAGAAGATTTTAAAGATTTTCCCTATATACTCCTATGTTAAACTTTGATCGGCCATTTTGGCCCCATCCTTCCCCTGGGGGTCATGATTTGAACAAAATTAAATCTACACTATCTGAGAATGATTCCACATGAGTTTCATCTTTGCTGGCCCAGTGGTTCTTGAGAAGAAGATTTTTTTTTAAATGCCATTAATTTTTCTCTAATTTATAATTATCTCCCCTTGGAAAAGGGCGTGGTCCTTCATTTGAATAAACTTGAATCCCATTTACCCAAGGATACTTTGTGGCAAGTTTGGTTGAAATTGGCCCAGTGGTTCTTGAGAAGAAGATGAAAATGTGAAAAGTTTACGATGACGATGACAACGAAGACGACAACGACAGACAACGGACAAATTTTGATCCGAAAAGCTCACTTGAGCCTTCAGCTCAGGTGAGCTAAAAATTGCAATCACGTTATTTAACTACCTCTCAGTATCACCGTTCATCTTGTCATTACGGAAGTAGTCGGGTCGGTCAATTGGCCCAGTGGTTCTTGAGAAGAAGATGAAAATGTGAAAAGTTTACGATGACGATGACAACGAAGACGACAACGACAGACAACGGACAAATTTTGATCCGAAAAGCTCACTTGAGCCTTCAGCTCAGGTGAGCTAAAAATTGCAATCACGTTATTTAACTACCTCTCAGTATCACCGTTCATCTTGTCATTACGGAAGTAGTCGGGTCGGTATCGGCCCCTTCCCTTGTTAACCAGGCGGGGAGGGCGGGTGTCGGGTCGTTTGTTTCGTCGGTTGCTACTCTCTGGTCGATCCCGTCGGTCAGGCCTCTCAGATTCTGTGTTCTGTTCGGGTTTAGGAGCCTCCTCCTCGATGTGATTACTGGTCGGGTCTGATTTGGAGTTATTGGAGTTTGAGGAAGGGGTCTGTCTCTTCTTCTTTTTTGTTGTCTCCCTCCATTCACCCATTCCCTGAAAATAAAGATATTTAAACAATAGAGACATATATACATGTATGAAATATCATTTATATTCATAAATGCAAGTCTACAAAGAAAGGAACCTACAACTTTTTTAAATTACCAATTTTTAACATTCTTGTTCAGATGAGCTTTGAACTGAGTAATTCCTACTGAAATAATATAAAAGTGGATACTTATGGACATGTATCAAATTGTGTTTGCTTAAAAATGAAAAATTTTATTTTTAAAATTTGCTGATCATGTCAAACTGTTTTTTTTGGAAATGTATATCATTGCAGAGCATAGCTATACAACAGTTTAAACATGTTTAAATAATTAGACAGCTTGAATTCACTATTACTTTTGCATGGAATTTGTACAATTTCATCTCATTGGAGTCAGGTTAAATTTCTTCTTTGTACATGTTTATTTTTGTTCTGAATCTTTGGAATGTCAATAAATCATTGCTATTTGATTTACTGAATCTGAACAGTATGATTTAATATGAAGATTAGGAAAATGAAATAAATTATACCTCCTCAAAATCATTCTCCAGCAGCATGTTCACTGCTCTGTCTGTGTCATTTTTGCAGTCTTGTAAAGCTATTTCACATACATTTTTGTCACGTCCAGTTATTTCCATAACCTGAAAAGTTAAACAATTAATAGAAAACATTCCTAGAACAAATATTTTCTATGATAATTTACTAACAAATGTCCAATTTCTAAAAACAGGTGAGTAGTGGAACAGCTTGTAAAATCCACCAATTTACTCTGTTTGATCATAATATGTCACTCAAAGCAGAAAAGATGTATATTTTGTTGGCAATAGCTATACATTTCTCTACAAATCAACTTGAGAACTTGCACATTTTTACTAATATACTCTCATGTTAAATACTAAAATCTTATTTGTTTTTACACATTTAACAATTTGTAATGTTCACCTCAGCATTAGCAATACACCAAACAAACTTAACACTCTTGTGCACTCTATAGGTGAAATTAACTTTTACCTCAACTTTTTATTTAGAAATTATGTTTTATGTCAATGTACACCCCTCCCCCTTGTGTAATCTATGAGTGAAGTATGAGCCCTCTGTGTCAAGGCAAGAGAAAATATTCTCAGGACGTCAAATGAAAATGGACAGAGAGGGATAAAATGATCATCATAGGGTATTATCATAGAAATCCCCAATACCCTGGGTCAAGATACATTTGCTTATTATTATCAATCTTGACAAGTTTAAATTGTTCATGCTTTTTCCTTTCAAAGTAATGGTCCCAACATGATTGCAAGCAGATGGACAGACTAATGAATAAGGTGATCTCATATATCCCCCAAACTTCAGAGTGGGAAAAGCATGATTAATAATTAGTCTACAAATGAATCAAATTATGGATGTGACTTGATTTGAGTTGACAAACTTATTAAGTCTGACAAAGTTGATCAACTACCTGGTTGACTTTCTTTTCGAATTCTTCATCCTCTTTTGTCACAGATGTAAGCTGTGCTAGTCTCATTTGTTCTGGAGTGGCCTGTTGAAAAAGAAAAAGTCTAAATTATTTAGATAGAGACTACAAATATCAAAATGACAGTTGTTTTGAAAAACTATAATTCCTCTGTACTAAAATCTTGAACAATATCACCCTGCTGTTTGTTGTCAGCATTGTGACATGTTCAACACATTATTTCCTCTCTTGTACCATATTAATTGATGAAACACATACATGTAATGAAAATTCATAACAAATCATATTACCTTGTATAACTCAGATGAAACAACATACCTTGGCCTTATCTGATGGTCCCTCTGCTCTTGACTGTGTTGTGTCTTTCGCAGTTTTGTAATGCTTCTCCTTATTTGGCCGGTTGCTGGCACGACTCGTGCTCAGTGTGGTACTCATGATATACTTTATTTACACACTCTATATACAATAGATATATCTGAAAAATAACAACAATGATTAGTTTGCATTAAAAGCAACATTTATATAAAGGCAGAATACAGGACTAATTATTGTGTAATTATTTTGGTAAAACAAATAGTTCCTAAAATATTCCCTTCCATAGTTTTTCGTGATTTACTACAGACACATTTTCTAGTAAAGTATGACCAAATACTGTCATTGGAATGGTGAAAATTCAAGAGAAATGGAAGGCATGGTTTCATGAAAACCAACACTGCATTCTGTAACTATGACCATGATGACACAGGGCACAGCAACAAATTTTTACACAGAGATATATGAAAAAGAAAACATTTTCTTTGAATTTCATTATCAATACTAAATATACAGCAATTCTGACCAAATACATGCTTACTATGCTTATAACCAAGACGATAAATTTTGTGAAATTGTAGCAACCGTACAAACCGAAAAAAGAACGGGAAGTTAATTCTATGACAGCAATTAATCTTATGTTCAATTTTAGTATATTTAATAAAGACATATACAACAGATTCGTCGAAATTTATAAAAAATTTACTTTAAATATACTACACGTTCTGACACATCCCGCATTTCATGAATAACAAAACAAGGGATACGAACATGTGACGCCATGCTCGATCTTCATTTACGCTTTAACTTTCGTTTCTGGTTGAGAAACAGATTTACAACTACAAGATCCGATAAAATCATCACAGAAAGGTTCTTGTTTCTTATTCTCAGCTTTACAGTTTACTTAAAAGTGTTATTATTCATGTGATTTTCCCATCTTATTCCGTCATTCATTACCTGGGTCTCTTCGCTCACAATGGCATCGGGTCACGTGATGAAACCTAGAATTCGCGCCGCCATATATAAATTTTTCGGAAAATGACGTCACGTTGGATTTCCCTTTTGCTTCTTTTACAAGAACCCATCTTTGAAAAATGTCTTGTACAATTGAAAAGGATTTTTTATTGTGGAAATTTAATAGTCAATAACACTTTAAAAGGATAGACAATAAACGCCCAGGATTTGACAGAAATAGTGTTGAGAAATTGCACTTCCGGTTTGTTTTCCGAATCTTCCCGAATGTTAATAAATACTAGGGGGAAATAACTCCTGGGCAACAAGCTTACACTTGTCTGAAAAGAAAGGGAATAGATAGCACTTCTCGATTAATTATTTCTGCCGTCTTCAAATTTGGTTTTAAGAAGAATTTTTAAAATAATTATACCTTTTAACATGTTTAAAGTAAAGCGATCTGAGCTAATAAGTGTAGATGTACATGATAAGACAAAAGTTATTTATGATGAAATAAAAATTGTCACCGATTTTATTCTTGAATAACCCCACATTTCTACAGTTAAATTGACTTTAAACTTAGTCTTATTTAGACGAATCGGCAAATATATCGATTATTGTTTTTAAAATTTTAATATCTTTGAAATGCGATCAATTAGATATATTGTGTAATGTACAGGAAATTAAAGTAATAAAAAATAATACAAAGTTTGTTTAATTTTGGTTATCGGAACTATATAAAAACAAAAAGAAGAAGAAAGAAAAAAAAACATTATGAATTTAATGATTTGTAATTTGTAATAACGTCCTATATGACACAGAAATCAACCAGTAGTTAACCATTAATTTTACAGAAAACGGAAAATAACTTGATATGGCTATAAATCTATATAGGAGGTCAATTAATTCGAAAAGGCTATGTAGGAATTGATGTACATATTTTGATATCTTTGAAATGCCATTAATTAAAATTGTGTAATTTACAGGAAATCTATATTCATATTATATTCACATAATTCATATTTTCTAAGTAATTTAAAAGAATAGATTTTTTTATTTTGTTTTTTTTTAATTAATGCAAAAAAATACGCAATATATGACTATAAAGATTTCTAATGTGTAATAACGTCCTATATGACACAGAAATCGACCGAAAAATAATAAGTAATTCATCATTAATAATCACAATTTATAGAAAAAAGGAAAATATGGCTATAAATTAAATCTATTTAGGAGGTCGATTAATTTGAAAAGGCTATATAGGAATTCAGTGCC
>PRKT01000105.1:718308-764222 GCA_003671525.1 Saccostrea glomerata | reverse complement strand
GGGGGGGGGGGGGGTGCCAATACTCCTTTAATGACACCAAACCCAGAGACATATATGTATCTACCGAACCATAACAATGGTGCCTCTCCTCCGAAACTGCATTTGCAGAGTTATTTAATGTATATACTAAACAGAGTAAAAGTGACCTTGGACCCTCCATAAAAAACATGGACCTTTCCTCTAAAACACAGATCTATGTGAAATTGATATGAAAAAGTCAACTACTACTGTAATTGGAAACCACCTAAACATACCAATGGGTGTCACTTCTCATTATTTAGTAACTTATCTAACTACTGGTATATGTATACCAAGGGGATGGGGGTGCCACCCCTATTTCTTGGCAACACAGCAAACAATCAATTGTAATCAGTTGTAACTACCGGTAACCTGAATTGTCAATATACCATAAAAATCAAGAGGTGCGTGCCATTCCTCCATCATTGGAAGAACACCTAACTATCTCAAGGAGTGTCACTTTTCCTTATTTGGCAAGAGTCCTCATCATACTTCTTTACTGGCAATATCTCAAACCAGCAATTGTTATGTGTCCATCCTCCTGAATAGCAACATTCCAAAACATATCACTGAGGACTTCCATTTCTCTTTCATTGGCAACATACCAAAACAATTCAAAAGGTGCTAGTAAGGAATCCTCCTAAATTTGTAAATACCTAACCTACCAAGGATAAACCATTACTCAGCAACATACCTATCCAGTCTAAGGGGCATCACCTCTCCTTCATTCAATGCACCTAACCATTACCAGGGGTGCCAGTGTTCCTCTTCTTAATTTGCATCATTTCAAACCAAGCCAAAGGTGCCATTCCTCCTTAATGGTAACAAACTTTCCCACACCAAGGGTTACCATACCTCCTTAACTGGCAATTTTCTAAACCATACCAAGCAGTGTCAAGACTCTGCAACCTACCTGTCTGTACAAGGGACATGTGCCACTACTCATGAATTGACATTGCACATATTAATGTAAATGGGTACTAGTGCCACAACAACATATAACCATTCCAAGGGATGTCACATTCTGAATATAGAAATATACTAAACTATACTAATAAAGGGGATTACCACTCCTCTGTAATAGGAAAACTACCAAATCATACCAAGGGGTCTCACTTGTCATTATTTGGCAACATAACTATAAATGTAGCAAGAGCAAGTGGTACCATGGCATCCCTTCTTTTTTGGCAAACAGGTACATACCTTTATTGTCAAAATCTTGTTTACATCTCATCTTTTGTAACTGGAACTAAACTGTAGGAGGACTAGTATTTTGAAAGAAATTTTTATGACATTGTCTATGATATGTCTTTGTTGAAAACCCCCCCCCCCCAAAAAAAAACAGAATTCAGAATTAGGTTTCTTAGTACTGTATGCATGTAATTCTGCAACTACCCCTTGCATTGACCTAATAAAGGTAACCTAATAAACCAAGGCTTTATCCAGTCACTGCCCTAATAAAGCCTCGTGCATGTATTCCGACGTTCTAAAAGCATTGTGACATCACGTATATTGCTGCAATGTTTATGCCATGGCATCATAGTTTCAACTGCAGAGATGTGCCTAAATTTGTCAAAAATAGCTTGTTTTGGACCTTGAAATGTAAAATTTCGTTGCAAAATAAACAAAATACATGATAACTGTCTTAAAATATAAGCGATATTTGGGCTCGGGTCGAAAACGTAAGAGGGCTCGGCAAGCCTCGCCCTCTATCACATTTTCTTACCCTCGCCCAAATATCGCTTATATTTCAAGACAGTAACCATGTATTTTATATTTATCAAGTCCTTTTAAAATGAACTAAAGCAGTGTGAATAGCATTTTCAAATAATTAAAAAAATATTTCTTATATATATCAGTGACTAATATCAAGCATGCCAAAGTCCTTGTCAAAATCAAAACAAAATCTGATATACAGAACTACATGTATGTAACATAGTGCATTGTTCACTTCATACCACTTCATACTAAAATTGATTCAGAACTGTAGAAGCATTTTGTAAAACTCTTAAAGACAGAGAGATTGACCCATTATTATCACATAAGCCCTTCTAGTCTGGACAGATTCACCCTTTTTTTTTAACAGGTGGCACCAAAGCTCTCTGGTCATCCATTTTAATTTTTTTCAGACCAACAAGCTATTTATCTGCAGCTACCAATTTGCACATGATTTTCCATATGCTGAATAGACAAGGCTATTAAATAGACTTTGTAGAGTTGCTTTATCTGTCTGTCCAGTTAGAGTAACAGTAATTAAAACCATGTGTCCCAGAGATTTAAATTTATACTGTAAAGCTTGTTTAGTACAGATATTGCAACCTCACAGATATAAGTCATCTTGGATCCCCAGCTACATAAATTTAACAAATTCCTTATATGGATATGAATTTCAGATATAGCAAAATAATTTCATAGGTCCCAGTGACTTCATTACAACCGAGTTTTACTGTACCAGGTGTAATACTGACATGCAATGATCGATGCATTAACATTTAATGCCTAGTAATCTTGAATCCTTTTCTTTAGCTTAGTTAATAGCTACTTCACTTTCATGTTAAGCTCCAGTATCTCCAAACATTGATATCTAGAATATCATATGTGGATGTAATTTGGAGGTCCTAATCAAGCTAGTCCCCACAAAGTTTTCCTCAATCCCATCAAGGTAAAGATAATGAAGTTTGACTGTACATTTATATTATTTAAAAAAAACAATGAAAAACAATGAACTCCAATAAGTAATTTATAAAAGGACAACAAAGTGATAATATATATATTGCAATAAGTTTTAAAAAGTTTTTTAAAAAAAGCTTTGCAGATGTACATATGTATGAAACAAACACTGGTGTAATAACCTACGAGAACAAAAACCAGATAACTTTTGATGAAGCCTGGAAGAATCTCTTTATGTAAAATTAACCACTCTCTCCTCTCTGTATTTCTCTCTTTTTCTATCCGTACCCTTCTCTCTCTCTCTTTAAAAATTTACAGAAAATGTATATATGTATTGTAAAGCTATGTATTAGAATCTGTGAATAAAAAAAAAAATTCTCGAGCAAAAAAGTCTTCTAGGATTCACAAACTTGGGCTAAGGATGTACTGCAAAAAATTGTACATGTAGTGTTTACCACATCTTTTCCATACATTCAATATCTTCTAAATTATACACGTTTATAAAGAAAATAACCAATTCACATGTTACAAATACATGTACCGGTATGTGTCACAAATATTTTGTTGCTTTTTTCTTTTTCTTCTCCCTTAACAATTACTTCAAGTTAAAGTATTTTTCTGTGCGTATGTGCATATTTCCAATTACTTGTATGTGTTTGAAATGAAAAAAATATGGTGACATATTCCAAATTCCAGCAGTAAATATTCACATGTCCCAATTAACAGATTGTCACTTCTTAACCCCAAATCCCATTCCCTTCCCCTCCCCACTGTGGCTAATCTATCTGCCTGACAGTTGATCAATGATATGTGTTTTGTCAGTTGACCACAGCTGATTATAATGTTGATGTGTCTATGACAGTTGATTGTGATGTTTTTTGCTGAAGTTGATCACAGCTGTCAATGATGTCTACTGTGTGGTGCTTCTCTGTCGGACGTCTGAACACCTCTTCTCACTAGTCTGTTTTCTGTGATGTAGAAGATTATTTAAAATTAAATTTTGTAGTCAGGTGAATTGCATTACATCTTAGACATGCAGAAAACTTTTAATTCATTCTTAATAGAATATTGTAAGCATTATATGATAAGTTTCCCATTTGCTAAGGTCCATGCATAAGGAAGATGAATTACAATGTACTAACAAGAGGCCCACAAGCCACATCGCTCACCTGAGTAACTTAAGCCATTAGGGCTGTATCAATATATCGATATATCGATACGTATCGATATTCAAGAAAAATATCGTATCGAAAAGTAACTTCCAATATGTATCGGACAGACGTTTTTTCTTCAAATTCTGTTTAAAAGATGGGAATGTCAATCACCAAAGATTATATTTTACTTTTTTGAATTAAAACCTTCAATAATTATATAATTTCTAAGGAGATAACACAGTTTTTAAAATTATTACATAATACAAAGAGAAATTTTGTTGAACATGTTGATTTTACTGTCATCAAAAGTTTTAATTGAAGTGTTATTTTTAAAGACAATGAGACAAGAACTTTAAAATAGGTAATAAAACACTTAATTGTTATGAAATGTATGCATGAAAATGATTAAGAAGCCTTTTCTGATGGACTTGTTTCAGAATCCAATATATCGGATATCACTTTAAAAAATATTGTATCGTATCGTATCGAAATTTTTGGCTCAATACACAGCCCTACTCATGCTACAGTGTTGTAAACAAGAGACCATCTATGTTTGTGACTGTAATATGTCAATGATTTCATGCTACAGTGTTGTAGACATAAGACCGTCTATGTTTGTGATTGCAATATGTCAATGGTCTCATGCTACAGTACTGTAAATATGAGACCATCTGTGTTTGTGACTGTTATATGTCAAAAATCTCATGTTACAGTGTTGTAAACATGAGACCGTCTATGTTTGTGACTGTTATATGTCAATGGTCTCATGCTACAGTGTTGTAAACAAGAGACCATCTATGTTTGTGACTGTAATATGTCAATGGTCTCATGCTACAATGTTGTAAACATGGGACCATCTGTGTTTAAGACTGTTATATGTCAATGGTCTCATGCAACAAAGTCGTAAACATGAGACCATCTGTGTTTAAGACTGTTATATGTCAATGGTCTCATGCTACAGTGTTGTAGACCTGAGACCATTTATGTTTAAGACTGTTATTTGCTAATGGTCTCATGCTACAGTGTTGTAGACATGAGACCATCTATGTTTAAGACTGTTATATGCCAATGGTCTCATGTTACAATGTTGTAAACATGAGACCATCTATGTTTAAGACTGTTTTATGCTAATGGTCTCATGCTACAGTGTTGTAGACATGAGACCATTTATGTTTAAGACTGTTACATGCCAATGGTCTCATGTTACAATGTTGTAAACATGAGACCATCTATGTTTAAGACTGTTTTATGCTGATGGTCTCATGCTACCGTGTTGTAAACAAGAGACCATCTATGTTTGTGACTGTAATATGTCAATGGTCTCATGCTACAATGTTGTAGACATAAGACCATCTATGTTTAAGACTGTTATATGCTAATGGTCTCATGCTACAGTGTTGTAGACATGCAACCATCTATGTTTAAGACTGTTATATGCCAATGGTCTCATGTTACAGTGCTGCAAACATGAGACCATCTATGTAAAAAGATTTTTTAAAAATTCCTACATATTTTATTACAAAATTTGGATTCCCTATTGTCAGTTGACAGTTGCCAGGGGGTGGGTTGGGGGTCATGATTTTTAAAAGTTTAGATCTACACTTCCTCAGGATGCTTTCACATAAGTTTCAGCTTTTCTGGCCACATGGTTCTTAAAAAGAAGATTTTTTTATTTTTTTATTTTCTTGATTATCTCCCCTTGTAAGGGGATTTGGTCCTTTCTTAAACTCCCCCATACCCAAGAATGCTTTATAAAAAGTTTGGTTAAAATTGACCCAAACTTTTTAAAATTGACCCAGTGGTTCTTGGCAAGAAGTTGAAAATGTGAAAAGTTTAAAGACGGACAACTTACAACAGATGATTAGAAAAGCTCACATGATCTTCAGCTTAGGAGAGCTAATAATGCTAAATTTATCTGTGTTATTTACCCCTGGGCATTATCTAGGCCAGCATTTGCCTCTGCCTGTTCTTCTCTGTGTTTCCTCCTCCTCTCACATAAGTAAATGACTAGACCCAGCACAATGACCTCCAAAACTATTCCAATGAAAGGCCACACAGCCGCGTATTTGTCTGTAGGAATGAAATTGAATACATATACTATGCAGGTACATGTAATAATTAATTTATTATAAAAATTTGAATGGGTTATACAGTACAAGCCGTTTATTATCATAGCTTATTTGTCAGGCCAAAACTTTATAATAACCGACTATGATTATAACCATAGACAGCTGAAATTCATCTCCGAGGTCTGACATGAACATGACTTGATCAATAACATGCCTGCCGTTTTTACACTATATTAAATAAGTATTATAGTATTAATTTCATATTTTTAGGTTTATTTTGAAAAACAAGTTAGCTAATATATCATTTTACTTTTTTTACTTACTGTTTCAACATTTTGTATAAATAAATTCACTTTCCTAAAGCTTAATAATCTCCGAACTCAATCTTCTAGATGTCTTGGCATCCATCTTGTTAACTTTCATTTTGATCTACTTTCGTTTTTAGGTTCTATGATCAATTCAATCTATTAATAATTCGTTTGGTTTTTTTTTTTACGTTGCAGTTTTAATGAAACACAAAACAAAAAGAGAAAATATCTATAAACAGTATATAAAAACGTACAAACGAAAAAAACATTTAGTTACAAAAATGTTAGTTCAACATTTCAGCATAACACAAATTGCTTACCAACTACACAATATTTACGGTATCAAAATTATGTTACAACATAACAGAACATGAATTAAAATTGTTTAATTCTTTCTCATTCTTTTTCAACCTTCAAGCTATTAAGTGTCAGGGAAAATTCATCTAAAACACAAGCCCAATTATTTTCTTCCTTGCACCCAAGCGCTAATTACACTTAATGGTGCCATTTAATTGAAATTAAATTAATTCATACACTGATGTAAATCAAAGCCGCTTGGACAGGCTGGTTAAAAAGTTAATTTCACATCACTTCTGAATAAATTGGACAATTTATAATAATGTGATTAATTATGACCATTGATCAGGCAACAAGCGTAAGATAGCTTGGGTAAATTGACACTTAATTTAGATTCAACACATTTTGGTAAAACACATTTATTATCAATGTACAATTAAACAATTAAACAAAAGAAGAAAATAAGATTGTGGATGGCTTCCTGTTGTTGTGTAATGTACTTTGTGAAATAAACCAACTTCCAGTCATCGCTCAGGTAAAGTGCGCTGGAGTGTGACTAATCCCCCTCAGTCAAGCCATTGTGTATAGACAAGCGACAGTGCATGGGCCACAGGTGTTGACAGGTGTTATCTTTTGTTTTGTTAATTGTCTCCAGAGTGAAAAAGGTGTGAAAAAAATATTACGGACGAAATTTTTCTATGATAGTAACCGAAGTACACACTTTTACCTATGATAATAACGTAAGAAATTAACATTGAATTATTAAGAAATGGTTTTGTGTTTTAAATATCTATGATAAAAAACGGCCTATGATATAAAACAGGTATTAAATAAAACGGCTTGTACTGTACTTGATCATCTCTCTAATAGCAGCACGGAATTGTAGTTAATGCCAAACAATTCCACCAAAATTATTGGCATAGTACTTAAAAGGAAGCTAATGCCAAATTTTACACCCAAGAGAAACCGTCGTTTTTTTGGGAGTTAAATTTTGGTCCAATACTCTATGTCCGACTTAGAGGCAAGTCATTAAGAGCTAGATTGGTATTTTTCTGGAGGGCGAACTGTAGCATTTTATTTACCAGTACAATTTTGACAAGTTTTGAAGAACAAAGTCTAGATTTATATAATCATGTATGCATTTAAAGATTACACAGAAAGTATAAGTATTTATATACTGGGTATTTTAACATATTTTCATTTTAATATCTTAAGTGTGCTTTACTTATTTGTTTAATGATTCAAAATTAAATATCATCAACATCATTTTCAAAAAATTTTAAGTGACCCAGGTTAAAACATCATTGCAATGATCTAAAATTTTTAATGGATTCTGGCAAAAAGTTGTTCCGACTTGTAGGCAGGTAAATGGAAAAATCCATCCAAAATAACTCCTAAAAATACAACCAACTTATAGAGGGACCAACTTATAGGCGAGTATATATTGTAACATTTACTAGACTAGCATGATTTTTTAAGGAATATTTAAGTTACTTTACCAACCCTTAACTCTAACAGTGACGGGAGATGATGTCACTGTGTTTAAATCTGATCTTCCAGTGCAAGTGTACATTCCCCTATCTTCAAACTGCACTTTAACCACCTTTAATACAGCGTTCTGGTACTTTCCAGTAGGGTCTGTTGATAGAGTTCTCCTGTTATCAGGGCTAATATCCACACCATCAATCTGCCAAGTCACGCTGGGGTAGGGATACCCTGACACTGGACAGGTCAGTTCCAGGTCCTCGTCCTGAATCAGGTTCACAGACCTAGGGAGACTCCTCTCCTCAATTCTCACCTCTCCTGTAAGTGTTTTTGTTATAGCCTTTTAAGAATATCAAATATAAAATAAACAAATTTGGCACAAATAGAAAATAGATAAAACATGAGGCTCATGGGCCTTAACAGTCACCTAATTATCATGAGTTTTTCAGACTATAACAACATTGGGCCCACAGACTTCACTTATGTTTTACAGTTTGATGACAACTCCTTATTGTCGATCATATTTCTGCAGCTTAATTTATCCTATTAATCCATGAGTATATGAAATAAAGGATTTTTTAAAAATACCCCCAGTAATAAATTTAAATATGTGATCCTAGGTTCACAAAAATATTTTTAGATTTTTAGTTCTTATTTCTATATGATTTGTTGATCCGATATTCTTGCCCCACCCTTCCCAACAACCATGACTGGAACAAACTTAAACGCATTTTCCTTACATATTCCCATGTAAATATTTTATTCCCCCAACTCATCTTTGACTGCTATGATTAATGAACAAACTTCTGATTCTGCACTAACTGCGGATGTTTTTATATTAACATGACTAATATAGAGGGTTTTTTCTCAGAGATTATTATTATATTTATACATAAAATTTTGATCCCCACTTAGCCCTAACAATCCTCTACATCACCTCTGAGGAATTGCTTCCAAAATTAATATGATTTTTTGTGACGTTCAGTCTGATTAAAATCAGATCTTTGTTATGCTCCAAAATTCTCATGGTCTTTGTACAGCAATCCATCAGAATTTTGGAGTTTAACAAAGATCTGATTTTAATCAGACTGTGTGGATTTTCCCCATATTCATGTATGTAGAACTTTGAATGCCGATGTGGCCACCAAAGGGTCATGATTTTAACAAGATAATTCACTTGTTTTAATTTAATTGGCCCAATGGTTTTTCCGAAGTTGAAAATGTGAAAATCTATACCGATAGACAAATATCTAATCTGAAGGAGAGAGTCACCATACAGACAAAATGTGATGGGAAAATTCTCACTTGGACTTTCAATTTAGCTGATTTGAAAAAAAATACTAGGTTGAATATACTCAGCTAGTTAATACTAACCTGTGAAAGCCACTGTATTATGTATTACTGTTATACTATCTGTACCCCAAGAAACTGTATAATCACAGCTGTAGAGTCCAACATCTGACCAGACTGTAAAATAAATGAACATTATTATTCAAATCATTAATTGCTAACTAAATTAACAATTCAAAAGTAAGTGAGACTTCATAAGCTATAATTATGCAATAAAAGACATTATTGAAATGCCAGAAAAAACAATTTTAATTATTACATTTAATTCATATACTGTTTGTGCATGTACGTACTTAAAAATGTGGACTTTATATTTTTAGTGCAGACAACGATATGCCAATTCATGAAAATTTAAATAGACTGCAGGATGCGCTAATTCATGATTAATACGCCTACCACTCAGTACTTAGTAATTGCACTAAATTTTGAATATGCTAATTAATGTATATGTACAGTATATCTCATGAGTTCATCCACAGGGAATTTCTACTTATTAATTTTTTTGCTGAGTCATTGCAGTGTGTTTGATATGACCATGTTTTAGTGAACTAAATGTACATTTATATTGTTAAAGTGGCTACTTTACATTTGGGGATTATAAATTTACATTTTTGATAGACAATACTGTAATATGTTCTTCTTGTTATTTTGAGACACAAATTTTATGGTAATATTATCTCTCACATTCTCAATTTATATCCCCTGATTATCACTATACAGTAAAACAAATCATTTCATAGTGTATTAAAACACAATTTTAATTAATCAATTGAAGCTTACATTGTTCTCAATGGATTTGAAAAGATTAAACATAAAAGCATCCATATATTTAAAACAAATTATGCTTATAATGAAGCCAAACTGTACAATGTTCCTGGCATTTCTGTATTACAATTTCAATTTTCATCAAACTTTTACAGAGATATCCATATCAAAAATGCGAAGACTACACTTACCTGCATTTTTAATGGTCAGCCTGCTTTCGTTAGCAATGTGTCTCACTGAAATCTGGTCTGCTGCAATGTTATCTTTAGACCAAAGCACTTTTTCCCAATGAACCATCGTTTTAGCCTCTGCATCAAGTACAGCATTGAACTCGCAGGATAAGGTGTAGTCCTGTGGCGGCAGCAATGACTGGTTGTATATCTGTGGTGTTGTGCTCACTTAAATTGAAAAATTTTATCATTGAAAAAAAACTGCACATACATTAGACAACAAGACAAAGATGTGGGTATGTCTGTGTGTCTCAATTAAAGTAAAAATTCTTTAATGTGACAGACATGTGCAGTATAATGTTTACCCTGGACAACAGCAACAAAGACATAGGTTGTTGGGCCATCTCCATATCTACAGCTGTATTTCCCTACATCACTGATCTGAATCCTGTCCTTAGACAGAGAGATATTGACCAGATTCTGTGTGGTGCTGATCACAGTCCTACGGAAACTCCTTTCCTCCGAGAATTCACTGCCAGATCCATTGTAAAATTTTAACAAGTCTGGAGAAATCGTCCCATCACTGTACGAACAAAAAATCTCAAAGGACGAGTTTTCTGTAAACCATTTTAATCCAGCACCGTGAATTCGAGCCTCTCCTTTAAAAAAATGATCAATTCTTATTCCTTAATTAAAGGTAAAGTAAAAATTGCATAACACAGGTATCCTCGTGAACAGAAATTCAAAGGATATCATATTAAAAGTGGGTCTAAAATTATCATTAGATGTATTGTTAGACAATTATACCAGACATTACTAACATGCATAGAAAATTTCTGGATGGAATTCATCAAGTCTTTCTTGCATGGATGCAACAGCACCACCAAACATATGTCTTAATACACAATTATATGCAGGAAAATGCAATCAAAAAATGGCAACAGACTGCAAATATATTACATTTAGTGGTATGTTCCATTTAAGGCATCTCTCTGCAGTTCTTATATAGAGATCGATAACTTTGAAGATAACTAGGAATTTTAAGAGGATAAGGTTTACAGGTAAGCAGGGCACGAGGGAGGGAGATAGAGGGAAGGACAAAAGGAAAGAGAAACTGCAGGAAAATACTATAAAATCACATATTTTTGTAGGGATCAAATTTTCATGGTTTAAATACGAGGGGTGATCAAAAAGTTCGTAAACTATCTCTATATCTACAAAACCACAATTCAGATTAGAATGAAATTCGGTACACACATAGTCATACACAAGTTCTATAAATAGCATATGCTGAATAAAGTTTTTCTTCTCGTTTGTGACGTCACAATGTGAAAATGACGTCACTATTTAAGTCACTTGTGACGAAAAATGGTTGTCTCTGTCGAACTCGTTCAACAAACGACTGTACAATTTATTGTATATCTTAGAAAACCCTCTACAGTATCATATAATAATTTTTACACAGTTTATTGAGATAAATGAGTTCCTATAAATTTGGATTTATTGTTTTAGTGAAGGAAGGCTGATGGTTAAAAATGATACTTGTCATCTTACCCAGTGAAAGCAAGTTTGAAAATATATGTATTTTTAATTAAGCAATTTGCTATCAAAGACCTCCAATTAGCACTTTGAAAAATAGTTAAATATTTGAACAATGATATAAGTATTAAATACCTAAGATATAGTTCACTTTAGATTTTAAACATATTAGATATGATAAAAAGGATGCACCCATTCTCTATCCACCTTGAATAAAGGTCTCTCCTGAGACAGAAGATTTGTGTTTTAAAGGTCGCCATGCTTATTTTTGGAAAGGATATTATTATCCACCCATTCTGTTGCCGAGATATGACCATTTCTGACAAATGAACTGTTCTTGTCATAAAAATTAACTCACATGGAAAGAAATATAAAACTCATAAAAATCTTTCAACTTTTGTGACAGAACGCTACGGAGGGGGTCACGTGACCACCAATATCACGTGATTCGCGCATGCGCAGAACGGTGGTTGATGTGCATTAAAATCGGGGAGGATTAGTTTAAAATATAATCAACATTAAAACCAAATATTGTTTCTTATATGGAAGTTATTCAATTAGTTTGCGAACTTTTTGATCACCCCTCGTATCTCTTGGTTCTTGGGGATTTGACTTCGTGGATGAAGAAGTACATGAGTATTTATGTATATAGCATTTTACATTTTGTGGTTGACATGAATTCGTGGGTCTCTTCATACCTCAAAAATGACAAAAATTAAACCCCCATGAAAATTTGTGATTTCACAGTAGGTAGTAAGACAGATAAACCCCCAAATCAATGCATAGTACCTCTTTGTATGGTGATCTGCACTGTACCCTGTATTATTTTTATATGAATATGTAATACTAATAATACATTTTTTTTAGTAAGATTCCACTGTTAAACAGTACAATGTATATATATAAAACATCAAATATATTTATATACCGGTAGTCTTTTTCCTACATGATACATGTATAGATGAAAAACAAATTATATTTTTTTCATTTTATTAAATAATTAGATACAAACATAATAAACAAGGGGACATTCATACAATATGTTAAAAAATAAATCGAGGGAATAACTTTCCTGTTCATCACTGGAACTACTGTAAACCAACTTTTATTTGTGTGCGAGAAATATCAGTAAGTTTCACGACCTACTTTAACTTGTGATTATTAATTCTTGAGAACCACTAATTTTGATCTATTTTACTTTATTTTGCTTTATTTTTGTTAAGAAAGTTCCCTCCGTTGCGAAAATTAATATTAGTGGATCGTTTCAAACTGACAAGTCGTGAATAAAAGATGACGCAAATGATAGTTAGTTTACAGTATTTTTATAAAATCCTCTAGACATTTTATTTGTTTTTAAAGGGGTATTTTTTTCAATATTTAATTTATGTGAAAAGTACTTTTGAAGTGACTTGCCTTAAAAAAAAATGAAAACAAGACAGAAACAAAGAAAAAAACATAAAAAAAACAATACCAGGTTTCTACGGAAATGGAATATAAACACAAAAATCATAAATCATATTATCAGTTTATATACAGTATTTACATAACAGCATTTATTGAAAATGGGGGTATATGAGTAATATCTAGTTGCATTAAAATACCTATGTATATGACGACTTCAACTACCTACACATATCACAAATACCCATACTAACGAAGCAAAGTGCACTGAAACTATTATAAAAAGAAATGATTTTATATACACTTACGGTACATGTAATTTCAAAAAGAAATCATTAATTCAATAATCAAACCATGATTAATTGGTGGATTTAAGATATTTATTTTCAGAGGTTCTGGAATATGTGAAAATTCTATGACAAATGTACATTTTACACAAATGCAAATATTGCAGTATAACATTCAAAAGACTTTGCAAACTAAACAGATAGTTCTTAACAGTACACATCACTAAAACCGTGAGACCTTTGCAGCTACTACACCTAAGTAAGATTCACTAAGAGGACAGTTCAGCAAATTTACTCTTAATTCACATCAACAAACAGCTAATAAGACAACTAATAAAACCTCCTCTTTACATATTTAAAAAGCTTTCATCAAAACTTGAACATCCCATATTTAAAAGCTATATTTAAAACACTGAAGGACAGTTTAGTACCTCTCAGAATTTAGCAAACACAACATCACTGCACTCATTCTCATTAAAGCTTACATTTCTCAAAACTCATCATTCACTCTACATTCACTCAACAGGCCTGAACATTTGAAATTATCATGACCCTTTCAAAGACAGCAGGGAAAGATTTTTTCCCTTTTTCTTTTTTAGTGAGAGGAAGATTGCTAATACAATGTACAGACAACCATTAAAATTTACTATTAAGATACTACACCTTATACAGTGAAGGGTCTGACAGTAGTTTATCAAAGATCACATATATTATTTTCAGGAAATCTTGACAAAATTTTTTTTCCTTAATATTTTTATGTTTCTAAAAAAATTGACCAATAATGCCCAAATTTTCATATCCTAAAGACAAATATGCAGGTATTATGCATACATTTGATTCTATATTCCAAGCATTATGTTTGTAAGCCTGCAGTAATAATACACAGCAGGCCTTGTGTAGCGTTGTTAGAATGTTTCTTTTTGTAGAGATCAGATTATCGTCCCTGGGTTTTAGGTCCTGACATTTCTTTGACGGACATCTTTTCCTTTGTGGTCGTCAGCATTTCTACAAAACAATTGAAAATTGGCTTCAACATCTCATTGCTCATATTTTAATCCTATATTATATTTTTCTTTTAATACACATCTTTAAATTATTTTACGTTATCCAGCTACTTACACAATATCATCACCACCATCTGCTTCATCCTCCATTTCACGGCTTCTCTTTTTCTCATATATGAAGATGATAATGCACAGCACAATTACCTCTGCTACAATTCCCAGGAATGGCCACAAGGCTGCAAACTTGTCTGTCAAATGGAAAATATCTAGTTTTATATCTATTCTATCTTCTTCTTATGCATTTATTATGATAGATTAAAAAAAAAGAAGGCATTTTTCTTATTGAAAATTTTTTAAAAATTCACATTACCGGTAATTGAAATTAAGACAAAAATTAAATAATTTTTCGGACTTTCTTAGTTCTTAGAGTTTCATTCAGTTTTACAGAAATTTTCTTTACCTTTAACCCTCAAAGTGATTGTAGCCCCTACTCCAGATGGGTTTACTTCATTGGTTGCATTACAAGTATACTCCCCCTTGTCTTCAAACTCGAGGTTGTTTATGTACAGAATAGCGTTTTCATATTTATTATCAGCAGCAGCCAGTGTGATTCTCCTGTCCTGGGGGAGGGGCTGACCATTCTTTCTCCAGGTGATGGAGGGGTAGGGGAAACCTGACACGGGGCACTTCAGCTCCACGTCATCTTCCTGGACTACATTCTTGGAGGTATCCATTTTCCCAATCTTTGGTTCTCCTAAAAATATAATGGTTTACTGATTATATGGATAAAATGATTTTTGTTTGATAAACTGTAACACTACTTTTTGTCTACTAAAACTAATATATGTGTATACACAAATACTAGTTTAGTTCATTCATAATTGTCATCACATTGATATGCAGTGGTAGACCACCATCTATCACCATTCAGGAAGGATGTAACAATAAGGCTAAAGTGTAATGTGGTACATGTACTGGTATATCATGATACAAAAAGACTTTAATCATAATTTGTACCACAATATTTCACCTTTTATAATTTAGTTTAGACTATGTGTGTTTGTTCTAAAGTGAGAAATTTTCAATCACAATGTGAAAGGAAATAAGGGAATATTATTCTTCGGAGAACATTAAAAAGAAATATGTCTAAATTGTTATAAATATTTAATATATTCAGTTTTTGTACACATTTTTATGTATAACTGTATATAGATTGTGACTTCTGCTATACATTTACTAACAGTTTAATTTAACTAGTTTTGAACATTTTCATGGAATACAGAGATTAAAGTCTTCACTAACCTTTCAGTGGAACAACTATAGAGACAACCTGAGACTGTAAAGTCAATTCACAGGTGTATGGGCCAACATCACTCCACTCTGAAACAAATCAATTTTTCATGATATATGAAATAACCCATAAATGACATTTTTCGAAAATTATCAAACAAGAGGACCAAGGGCCTTAACAGTCACCAGAGTATCATGCTTATCTCAGGCTCTGATCATTTAATACTTTAGTGCCCAAACGGAAACATTTTGTTGAATAAACCATGTGCTGTGAATTGATCCCAGTATATTCCAGGTAACAATGTTATTAAAGGAATTACTGTCAAGTTTGCAGGGCTGACATGGGTCTGTGGGGCTGATACGGATCAATATCACACCCCAAGTAAATTAAACCTCAAAAAACAGTACTTGTGATGATACACACATTTCTTTTTGGTACACATTCCCTTAATGCTCACTTGATTGTAAATAATCAACAAAAGATTGTTTCAAAATACAGATCGGGCACCATGAAAAGAAGTGGAAACGTACCCAACCCATGCGTGACAATAAGCTATGTACATGTCAGAAGTCTGTGCATGATTTTTTTTTTCAAGTTGATGTTTACTGTATTTTATTACTAAATACCTGGTACATAAAAAACATAATAAAACATACCCTTTTCCAAATCACATCCTGTATCAGCCCTCCACCAATATCAGCCCTGTGTCTGATATTGTAGTCTCGAGCTGATACAGGATGTGGTATGGAATAGGGTAGGTATCATTCTGTATATATCGCCCAAGCCCTATTCATTTGAGCAAACTTGAATCCCCTTTACCCAAAGATATGTAATGGCAAGTTCGGTTGAAATTAACCCAGTAGTTCCTGAGAAGAAGTCAAAAATATGACAAGTTTACAGATGGATGGACAGATGGGTGGTGGACAAAATGTGATCAGAAAAGTGAGCTAACAAATATTGATTTTTACCTGCTTTTTCAATGATAAGCGTGTTTGTTCCATTGAGTTTGTGTCTATCGGAAACGCTGGTTGCAAGCTTATCGCCCATTTTCCATTTTAGTTCCTCTTGAAGATTACCAGTAGCATTTTCCCGACTTATTGTGTACTTGCATTCCAATTTGTTGTTTTGTTTATTGCCAAGAGTGGTATTGTACTCATCAGAGGTTGTGTCAACTGATGAAAAAAAAAGAAGATATTACCAAGATAAAAAAAATCATAAGCCTAAAATATACCTAACCATAAGTCTTTGTTAAGGATGCAGCTGTCTGTATTTATCACAAAAAAAGATGATTCTTAGTAAAGTCAACTTTAGGTTGAGTTCCCAGACTTTCAGCTCAAGTGAGCTTAAAATAGACAATGGAGGGAACAAATTACATGAATTCTTTATATATACACATGTAAATGCATGACACTTAAATGATGCACTGTCATAATCAAAACCCTCTAAGGTAGAATAATAACAATAACTTACAGTGTACTACCACAACTTCTGTATAAATACTAGATGTAGATTTATATTTGCAAACGTATCTTCCAGCGTCTGAGCGAACCACCTTTTCTTTCATCAGAGTTACAGTGATGGTTTTCAAATCCTTCATCTTGGGGTCCTGAGTAAATCCTCTGTTGGTATCAAACTTGCTATCAAATCTGTCATAAAATGCCAAGCCTTGCACATCGCTAGAGCTCAGGGTCGTCTGGCTGGTGTAAGTACAGGTGATTGAGAGGTTTGAACCAGAAGAATATACATAGAGTCCTTGATCAACACTCACATCACCAGCAACTGAAGAAGAGAATACTGTCATAAATGATTCTGTTTAAGGGTGATTCTCAGTCATTCATTTACATGTACTGTAAAAGTGATAATATTGAAAGGTTAAAAATTTGCTAATTTTTGTATAATAGAAACACGGTGAATGGAATCATCAATCCATGAATGGAATCATCAAAGTATTTAACAGTACATTTAACATGAATATGGAAATCTAAATTTTCAAATGTTTCCAATTTCAGATAAAGAATCTTATAGTTGTTACAGTAGAAAATGTATTTTAAAATTTTGAAAGAAGAGCCATCCTTGCTCATCCATAACCATACACTTAGTTTATCTGTTAAATACCCAGGAGAAGAAAAGAAGCTTTTTCAAAGAAAAAATGCATTTTTCACTATAAAACAAATAGAACCCCACCTTTACACCAAATTCCTGACCAGAAGCTATATTAAAATTCACAATTTTTGAAGAGGTACCCTTGCTCATCATTACCCTGCATGTCCTTAGTTTATATGTTAAATACCCAGGAGGAAACAACAAGATTTTCAATGAATTCATTTTTTAATTACTACATAATCGATAGAGCCCCACCTTTGCACAAAAAAAAACCTAACCCAGACTGTCCCGGAGGCCATAAGCTTCACAATTTTGGGGGACAAAAATACCTTTGTACATCACTACCATACACTTAGTTTTTCTCCAAAATATCTAGAAGTAGAGAAGATTTTCAAAGAAATAATGCATTATCTCCAAAATTTTCAGAAGCAGTGAAGATTTTTAAATCATTTTAATTAATTTCTAGAAAATACTTGATTCTGATTGGATAACAAATTGTTTTAATAACTGCATCAACAAAATCTAGAGTTCACTTGCACTAAGCAGCCAGAACTACTTTGGCTGTCTTTACATGTTACGTTATATTTCCCACCTCCAGATTACTTTTTAAAGGAACAATTAAATAGTTTTTCTTTAAAAGATGTTTTCCTGAATTTCGAAACTTGTCCGTTACATTCCTGACTTATTTCAATCCCAAACCTGCAGGCAGATGAATTCTACCTGTTTGCTTGTTAAATTTGCTACAGGTGCTATTCATTGATTTGAGAGAGATTTATGAAATATCTGAATTTTAATTCATGGAAAAATTATACATAAATATTTATGGAAAAATTTTACACGTCCAGCTGGGCATCAATACATGCAGATCTGTGTGCCCACAACAAAGTTTATGCGTCTGGGGCAGTCGGGCGCACGGTTATTTCAAAAACTGATTAATGCAGAAATACATCATTGAAAATGGAAGCGAGAACCTGAACCTATAATCATGACAGCATTTTGCGAACTCAAAAACTAATGCAGAAATACATCATTGAAAATGGAAGCGAGAACCTGAACCTATATAACCATGACACCATTTTGCGAACTAGTTCTTGTCACACTTATACTGTAAGTAAGAAAGGATTGTTTTGCACAGTCTCAAATCATGTCAATGTGAATGTAGATAATTTTTAATAGCCATTATAAACAAAACAGTGTCAAACAGATGAGAGAATTATTTATTCTGAAGATAACAAAACTCTTGAACACTGACATGTTTATTCAGTTTCCGGCCCATTCAATTTTAGATAAATATTTATGAAGTAAATTGATCATTCAGGCAATCAACTGGATATCATACATAAATGTTTCAGTGAAAACTTGTTACTGTACATGTACAAAACTGCAATATTGATTTGCATGATCTATTTCCTAGTAGTTACATAGACATTAAATCACAATTAGTAATTACCTTTTATGGATTTAGGATTTTAAAGGTTTGACTATTGTTAACCAGTACATGTACTCCAAATCTTATGATTAAATATGAAATATTGAATGAACCCACATTCAGCAGATTTGATGGAGTATGGTTTTTAATCTGGACAATCAAATTCAAGTGAAAAAAACATATTTTTTAAAATCTCAAAGGTCTAGTCATATAATTCCATGAAATGCAAACAAGTTTGACATTTGAAAATAAGTATAGTTGATCATTAAAAGGAAGAGAAAATTTTTCTTCTTTGACAGGACTTATGTATGCCATGCCTGATGTCCAATCCAATTTTGTAGATTGACTTTACATAACAATTTAAATAAATTACTGGATAAAAAACAACTTTTTGGGGGAAAAGAATTGTTAGTCTTTTTTTCTATCTTTATTGTCATTTACTTTTTATAATTCTAAAGGTCTCATTCTTTAAAAAAGGAAGACATTAACTAAATAAATTTCAATTCTTAACCGACTTGAAAAAAATCTGGGTTTTTGAATGTGAAAAGGAATAAATTCTGGAAGTTCATCTAAATAATTTATGATCATGCATTTTATCTCACTTACTCGAAGTAGGAGTAAACTGATATCAATAAAATCTCCATTCTGGCTGTATGTTTGTCCTCAATTTACAATACAATTTAAGATACCTGTATGACCATGAATAATATAAACATATAAATGGTGGAATATTTCTACAGATGTGCATTTACCCAAAGGAACTATCGAGAATAATTATGCTTTTAACAACAGCGTAGTTAACCAAGTAATTATTGCTGGTGTAAATGTAGCTTTGAGACATATTTGTTATCTGACAATAATAAGTATTTTGGTCACTGAAGGACTACAGTACACAACTTCAGTCTCAGAGTGCACTACCAAACAAAAACTTCTTAATAACACAAAACGGTCATCACACTTGACTATTGAGGAAAAAGTAGCAGTTATTTTCTAGCGTATTGTAATACAGATACACTGACAAAATTATTAAGGACAACCCACTCCCCTAGCTGACAGCTTTCGCACACATCCTTATATTGTAAATATTTCCACTATTTTTACATCAGTTGATGTTTATATGTTACATTCTTTACCAAAAATATATTATAATATAACTGATACAGTCTTCTGATTATTTTCCCCACTGAAACTATAAGGAACAGCAAAAAGCAACACCCATCACTTTCAGCATCAAAGAGGTTATAGTTTTCCAGGTTATATATACGATTTGATTCTTTTCAACAAATCATTATAAACTATGATCACTAACAAGTAATAATTGAGTCATAAGGCAATACAACTTAAGCCCATTAAAAAAAAAAAAAGGCCTCTTATTCCTAATTGCCTCATCCCTCCCCATTGTTTATCCCCCCTCCCTCCAAAAAAAAAAATAAGTACAAAGGAAGACAAATAACAAACATATAATAAAATCTGCACATGCAACCACAATGATACTTTAAAACTATGGATGAGTATGAGAATCTAGAAAATTTTTTATTATGGCCTAAATGAGGAAATAAACCCTAAATAATTTGTTAATGCATTCCTGTGTGTTTCTGGGGAAATATATTAATCATTGGAGTAAAACAGAACTGTTGAAGTTCATAACAATATGCCCCAATACTTTTTAATTCATCCTTGTAATATTTTTCAAGAAGCACTAAAGCGTGTTATGAAAATGTCTGCAGAGTCATTTGGATGATTTTTTCAGGTCACACCTTTGTGAACTTTAACACTGCCAAAAGCTAATCCTTCAACACGGGGACAAGAGTCTCATGCAAAGCATCATTTTACACTTTGTTGTTGTGCTATGTTTATCCTTTTATAGTTTTAATACAACTCAGTTGGAAAAGAATTGGGGTAATTCATGTATAATGAGCTATATTAATAGTATGCAATATGTTTTACCAAAGATTACTTGGCCTTGTTGCAGTCCAGGTAGTAAAATAAATCAGTGCATGACAATTGACATTGGTTGAAATGGACACATCATTAATATTGTATTGTATACACTAAACTTTGTTGACACCAGTCAAAATGGAGAACTGGACAACATATGCTAATGGGGCACTAACTCTACAGAAATAAGTCTTTATTTAACCTGGCATAAAAAAGTCTGTGAGAGCACATGATATTAACAAAGCAAACCGTTGTAAGTGCGTTGACTTCACAAAATGTCAATGTACACTACTTGATCAGCTGATTATGGATGGTGCTTTTTTTTTACGTATGTGACCCTATTTTCGATTGTGAGGAAAAACATATCAGACTAAATTTTCTTACCTTGATCGAAACCAGTTAACGCTGTGAACAAAACAGCACATAGAACAAATAATTCGTTCGACCTCATCTTTCTTCAAAGCCGCAAAAAAATATAACTGTCGGTTAGTTTCGAGTCAACCTTGGAGGAGCAATGGCTTCTTATTGACACACATGCGCAAACGTAATGCAGTCTTACGCGTTATCTCCCCTTGACTCTATTTTTCCCGCTAGGGAAAGATTACAGAAATATTTAAAAGTCGCCGGATAAAGTATTAGGCCTGATTAAAATCGAGAGAACGGAGGAAGTGTTAATAAGTAATTTCAGAACATTTTTTTGAATATGATGCATTAGGCATAACAGAAGAAAACGAGATTAAATGTTATTTACCGATTTTCAGTCTAAAATGGGCCCGGAATAAAGCAGGATGAATAAAAAATATAATAAATTATATATGAGTTTCATCCTCTAGAGGTCCTGAGATTGAGTAATCATGGATTGGTCACCAATGAGCTCAGGGTTTTTGATCCATGACTCCAATGAAGAGTCCATGAGTCCAGATCGCCCCCCCCCCTTTTTTTAATATCAGAACTTTCGTTGTAAATAAAAAAGAAAATAAACAATAAAATTAATTTTAATCGTGTTCTTAAGGATGAATAAAAAATATAATAAATTATATATGAGTTTCATCCTCTAGAGGTCCTGAGATTGAGTAATCATGGATTGGTCACCAATGAGCTCAGGGTTTTTGATCCATGACTCCAATGAAGAGTCCATGAGTCCAGATCGCCCCCCCCCCTTTTTTTAATATCAGAACTTTCGTTGTAAATAAAAAAGAAAATAAACAATAAAATTAATTTTAATCGTGTTCTTTTCCCTCAAGAAAAAAGATGTTTTTTTTTTATAAAGGTGGACTTGTGCAGACCTATAATGAGAGAGAGAGGGGGTGGGTGGGGAGAGAAAGATTTTGGGCGGGAATTATTTTTTGAAGACCGGCAAAAAATGAGGTTGTCTTTTTTTTCTTAATTAGGCCTAGCTAACCTGTATTTCCTCCAGTTTTTTGTGTTGTTGATGCTTGCGTTGATTTTGATGTTGAATCCGTTTTACCCGAATTCGTCGGAGTTACGTATGACAAAGTTTCAGTTGTTGCTTCATTCTGGTCATCTGTAACGGACGACTTTGAAAAACTTGCAGTGGACAATACTGTTGTATCTTAGAAGCATAAAGAATGATATGTGATAAGAGGTAGCTACCATTAATTCATTCAAACGTTTTATGACATTGGCATTTACATGTAAATACATGTATCTAATAATATAAATATATTTACCATTAGCTGGTTATACCCACATACCTGTATGGCCGTTATGAAATATACTCAATAATATCAAGAAAGTTTGCGACTTATTAGTGAACATTATAAAAATCCAACTTCAAGGTTAAACCAACAAGAAATCCCTGATCGTCGACTGATATTGTTGGGGGGTTTCGAGCCGGAAGAAAAGTAATTTCCGTTTTTTTAAGTTGAAGTATATGTATAAAATGATATGGACATGTACAAAACAAAATACAAGTATGTGCAAATTATTCACCATCGTAAAGTAGATCTATGTGACTAAACTTTTCATGATTTGACTTTCGTAGTGGATACCAACTTAAAGTTAATAGAAGAGAATGATGCAAGTACTTGAGAATCATATAGATCTATATCATTGTTAACGTATGATTTGCTTTGGGCATAGATCTATTTATAGCAAAAATATCCAAGTCTGCAGAATATTGATCAATCTTCTTGGGTACTTTGATTACTAATGCTCTTAGAGTCCGAAATAAAACTTACGGTCTTTTGATATTCACCGCATCTATTAGCGCGATAAGAAAGAAGTAGGGGAAATATTTTTTCATATAGTAAACTCAACGAGGAAAATTTCTTTTTTGGGGGAAATAAATATATTAAATAAAATAAATGTATTTAAAAAATTGAATCAATAAGATAACGGAACACGATTATTATGAATCGTTTTAACATAATTTATACCTACATGGATTCGTTATAGAAAGTTGCCGACGCTAATAATTAGACAGCCTTGTAATCGTATATAATTAATAATTATGTACTAAATTTTCCTAATTATGAGTATAAACGTTATTGAAATCTTGTGTTCATTTTGTTGAAATCTTATGAGCGTCATTTATCTGCGAGACATAGAGACTGAAGTTACAGTAAACCTAAAGGAAGAGAGATTAGCAGGTATCATAGCCCTTTTTGCATATAATGGTTGGGACTGGGATCCTGTAGAGGAAAGTAGGAATTCTGATGCTGTGCCTGCATCGCCGGGACCACTTATAGAAGGAACTGTTGGAACCCCCGACTGTTTGTGCCGACCGTGCGTAATGGATGAATCCCACAGACAACTATGGTGGCCAGAAAACCTTTCTGTGCCGTCGCGCAAAAATAATTCAAACAGAAAGAAACTTTATAAGATATTTTGGACAATGTTGAGCCATCGTGGGGTGTGGGAAGATGACCGTTACCTCGCCAGAAAATTCTCTGCAGTGCGCACCGACTCTCGTCGAAAACTATATATCTGGCAGTCTCATTGATACAGGAGGGAAATTATGCCTGATTGTGTCATTCGGCAAGTCCGGGAATGGTACCCAAATGCTGATGGTCAACCTTACATGGGACATTTGTGGCAATGATTAAAGAACTGTGACAATAAATAGCTGCATGTAGACATGCAGTTGAAATTAATTTATTCTAGTTCCTGCACCAAACACACACACACACACAAAACAACAACAAAAATAAAATTAAAAATTAAAAAAAAAAAAAAGGTTCTACATAGGGGAGGCCTATGGAATGCCATATACGACAGCCAACTGCTGACTGCTTACTGCCAACTGTCAGCTGCGTACTGCCAACTGCCACACATATTTGAATAAATTTTATATTTGTATTGATATTTATATGAATATTCACAAAAAAAGGGAAAAAAGGCACGGATCCAGGACATTTTTTCCAAGGGGGTCACCCTGGTAAAATTGAATTTAATAAAATGACAAATATGTTTTATCTTATGTAATATTCAATATATGCGGTTGATAGTATATTGTTTATCTTTTTTATTTTTTTTGCTATTTGAAATAGGTAATAAAATGACTTTTTTCTGCTTTTAATCTTTAAAGACCCCCTCCCCCGGAGACAACAAAACCTTTGAAGAGAGAATAATAATAAAAAAGATTTGTCGTTTCGCAGAGAAAGATGTTTTGAAAATAAATTTACTTTTTCCATTATAATCTATAGTTAAAAATTCCTCAAATTAAAGATGTATATCTCTGTGTGTTATAATGTTTCACATTTGCATAGGGGGACATTTAAAATTTGTACAGTCATATGTTAAATAAACTAATCGAACTACCGGTATAATGACCTTGGACCCTCCACTTAGAAAACGCCGATCAAACAATTATATCTCTTTGTTTGTACAAATAAGATATGTTTTACATGCATAGATCTAGAGAGAGGGGTCCGGAACACCCCTCTGAAATTTGTAAATGCACAAACTAAACAACCTAAAAGTTATTTTGTATAAAATAAATCAACTATAAGGGACCTTTGAACCAACACCCCCCCCCTTCCCAACCGAAAAATGTCATACACATGAAGGTATGACGCATAAGAACCCCCTCTCCCCGGCCGTAATAAATTTTCACACTTAGGAAAGGACTTTACGTATTTTTTTCTTGTCAAGAAATTTCTGGGTTGGATTTTTTTTTACCCTCTTGGAAAAATATCCTATAGATCCGCGCCCTTTTTTTTTTTAGATTTACATAAATATCAATATTAAAATAAAATTTAGTCAAATATGTGTGGCAGTTGGCAGTAAGCAGCTGACAGTTGGCAGTAAACAGTCAGCAGTTGACAGTAAGCAGTTGGCTGTCGTATATGGCATTCCATAGAGGCCTCCACGTGGCTAGAGCTGGAAACATTATTTTTTATATAGCATTGAAATCAATATCCAATTGACCAAATGCTATATAAATAATAATGGCTAACATCCCCAATGACAATTTATTTATTTTGTTGTATATTATAATGCCGTACTAAAGTCTTTTATATATTGAAAGACAAAGACACACAGTAATATGGATTATATTTACTTTAAAAATTAAACACAAGGTGATACACATTTACAAAGGAAAAACCTCACAAGTCAGATCGTGTCACAAATATGTGGATTAGATTGACTAGTATAAAAATTTTAAAACATACATTTAGGATAAATTAAAAAGTTTTAAAACACGCGAAGAAAAAAAAATTAAAAATGCGTAAATAAGTATTTTTAAGTTTAATTTAGTAGCATTTAGGCCTATATCAAAAAATTAAATTTTAACATTTTTTGTCTGAGGGGAGAGAGAGGTGGTGAGTACAGAGAGAGCGCGCGCGCGCGCGAGAGAGAGAGAGGGGGGCTGGTATAGAAGCCAATATCCTACAGTAGCTGACATGGGTTACGGTTTTAGGGGATGTGGGGCCCATGTAACAATAGCTGGGCAATGATGCGCAAAACTATACCGGTATTTGATCACTCGGAGCTCCTCTAACCGAACACTAACCTCGGACGTCAAAGGTGTTCGATGTACCATCTTGCAGAGTTAGTCATGTGATCTTATTTGAATCTCATTCAAATATCATACTTTTTAAATCCGAGTCACTTTGTTGCAGGCTCAAAACTGTGTTAATTCTTGCTTTCAAAGACTACTAACATATTGTTGTAATTAACATGAGGAATTACACAAATAAAGAAACCTTTTCGAAAAACTTTAGGCAGAGCGAAATATGAAATGAGTTACGAGCCAGTTAAATTTCCAGCGGAGAAATGATGCGTATTACTCCACCTTTCACATCCGAGGTTTGAATGGAGCGTATAGCGGAGTCAGCAGAGGATTGCCGATTGATATTTGATTGTTCATTCACCATATTAATTGACATCGTCGACAATGCAATGATGACAATGTTGTTGCGATATCGAGTTCATTCATTCATTACATCGCAATGTAAACAATGTTTGCGATGCATTTAATCCAACGTTGCAATGTTAATAATGTAAACAAGAGTTCAATGTTGACTCGATATCGTCCAATGTGAATGATATAAACAAGAAAAAAAAGAAGGCAATGCTGACACAACACAACGTCATTGTCAAGTCAGTATCGTCCAGTATTGGGATGCCGACGATGTGAACGATGTAAATCAGAAAAAGAAATTAAAATGCTGACAGGTTATTTTCTGCTCGATATGGTTTTATTAGAGTTCACACTGCTATCGTCCAAAATTGCTTTAATACAATGTAATCATAAAAGGGAGTATAATAATGTTGGCACGCCATCAAACACTGGGATGTTAAAATGGTTGCAATAGTTTCAGCAACATTGCGAGTTGAACGAAGAGCAATGTAGAAGTATGCTTTATATCAAAATTAAGATTATAAATTCATTTTTACGGTGGGGCCTTGATTAACTGTAGATTTTAGTCAATATATTTACACTATATTCATTGGATAAGAAATCATTCAGTGAACAAATTTTCATCTACATCTACCGATAGCTTACGTGTTAACAAAGGCCTCTTCAACAGAGCGAATGTTTTCGCGATCGAGCGTTCACCAAATTTCGTTCTACCTCCAAAAGAAATGTTCGCGAGCATTCACTCTGTTGAACAGGCCTCAGGTAGACGAACGACGGGTGTGAGAAGCGGAAATGTATGCTCACCGAAGAACCGTGTTCAAAAGAGAAGTAAAACTATTATGCCCCCGAATCGAATTAAAGATCCCGGGGGTACATGTGTATTGTTTTTGTCCTGTCTGTCTGTCTGTCTGATGTCACTTTTAACATAGCACACAGCTATTGAGTGGGTGGTTGATATTTCACAGGTGCATCCTTGTGACAAGACCTTTTTTTGGGTACCATCAAATTTGACCTCTTGACCTTGGTGTTTGACCTACTTTAAAAAAATGCAACACTTTAACTTTGGCCATTGGAAAATTGAACAATTGGAGCTAGGACTTTCATACTTCACATGTGTATTCATCGTGTCAAGACCTTTCAGCTGGTATAAATATTTTGACCTTGACCTAAGAGTTTGACCCACTTTTAAAAACTTGAACGTTGGTCATAACTTTTGAACAGAATTAGGGCTTTTAAAATTCATAAGTGTATTCCTTGTAACAAGACCTTTTGGGTACCAACACTTTTGACCTTGACCTTTGGAGTTTGGCATGCAGTTGAGAGAATTCAACCCTCGCCATAAGCTGCCCATTGTCTCAAGCCACGGTCTGGAGTCCGCATAATTTATAGCTCTCTCCCAGAATGGGGAGAATCGTACATTTTGGCCGTGGTTTGCGACGATGTAAGCTGCCGTACAGGGGCATCAGTATTTCACAAACACATCTTGTTACGTCATATTTCTGTTCTCTGAGCCCATTTTACATTTTGCTTGTTCTTCTTATTATGCCCCCGTAATCGAAGATTCGGGGGTATTAGGCTTTGTCCCGTCCGACCTTGGAGATTTACATACTTGGGAAAAAACCTTACCCTAAGCCATAAATTTTGAACGGTTAAGGCTAGGGCTTTCAAGTTCCCAAAATGTGCATTGCCAGTGCTTAAAAGAGTCTGAATAATAAATACATTGTGTATAGATATTCTCAACAATCTATGTTATATATAAATAAGAAAAACAGAGTCATATGCATTGTTTCTAAAATATGTATATTATCTATTTTTTATATATATCTATATATATATGTTTTGTTAAATGTGGGTCAACCATAACCTTTCTACAACTACAATACTACTTTCTGTAAATCACTTTCTGAATTTCTGATTTTAACTGATGTTCACCAAAACAAGTTTTATTCCAAATCATCTTTAAATGTGTTACAAGTATCTTGCAATTCAGAAAGTGATTTACCCCTCTTTTTTTACACTTTGTGCTTTGTTTACCTGTGTGTGAGATTTGCCATATCCTGTACCAGTTAGATCTGCAGCTGTCACTGTTCCTCCTATACAAACAAAAAATAATTATCAGTTTAATAACCTGATATATAGTGATAAAATCTTTTCTTTAGCTTTTTCGAGATGAAAAATTCTTTTATACTGACATTGTCTAGTTACATTAACTGGGATGCTTAAATTTTAGCATTGCATTTAAATAAAAATAAATTAATACAAACATGCTCTTATAAACACTTTTTAGCCCCCCCCCCACTAACACACACACAAACACACATTCAGATAACCTCAAAGTTAAATTCTTATGAATAACCTCAACAACCTCAGTACATATGAAAGTATTGTCCAGCATCTCGTTAAGCCAACAGATAAAGGACAGAATAACCAAGCAGCTTATCATTACCAATAATAACCTATAAAAGGCCTTCTACTGCTTACAGGTTAAGTAGATTATTACCTGAAACGGAGGAAACTTTATTCTGGGACTGATTCAAATAGCTGGATTTAGAGAAATCTGATGCCTGGGTTAAGTCCTCATAACCTGAAATGGGCATTTAATTCTGTCATTATACTGTCCAAACTTATCGTAAGTTCTTACGCTATCCTTTTAAAAACATGTACATAATTAAACAAACAGAAATGTTTTTGGTTTTTTGTTTGTTTGGGTTTTTTTTTGTAAAGCAATATATTGAGATTTGTAATCTAGAACTGAGTTGGCATTGCTGTACCTTGTTTACTTCCATAGTGTGATCCATATTTCTGAAACTGAGCTGAGGCTGTTGTTCCAGCATGTGCTGTGTTTGTTACAGGGGGCACCTAAAATTGTAGAAAAGTATATTTACATTCCACAGGCATTCCTTGTAAATTTTTCATATTCATTTCCCAGTAATGGTTGTAAATAATTTTAAATACATGTAACTGAAAGAGTTGTATTGGTCAGTTACAGAATAAAATCATCAATCAGTTTATACATCCATGTGTGCAACATAAACACAATTTTTTTTAAAAGCACTTGTGAATTTAAATGCTGTTATTAATAAACATAATCAATAAAAATTTTAAACTGTCAGATGCAGAGATGTAGAACATGCAACTCTAGAAAAATACCATGCAGCACTCGGTATGCACATTAGTTTTTGTCATCTTAATTAACTTTGAAGATACAAGAACTGTATACTTAAGGGCACACCTACACAAAATTTTACCTATACTGGTTTAGAATTTTCAGTATGTAAACTTATATAAATTGTCCATAACAATTTACATAAAACAAATGAGGATAAGATATAATATATATCCTTAACTTTGGATTTACATACAATGAGACAGATGAGGATTAGGCAAAAAAGACAATATATCAGAGTATGACTTCTCCTTCATTAAATTCTTGTGAGGAGATATTAAAATAACAACAAGTTAATCTTACAGGAAACATGGGGGTTCCTGGGAACTGGAAGCCTGCGGCGGCAGCAGCATTAGGTAGTACGGAAGGGTAGTAGTATCCGTACGGCAGGTTGATGAAGTGTTGCTGCTGTTGTTGTTGCTGCTGGTGTGTGGACTGAGTGGACGCCTGGGTCGTAGGAATGGGAGACTGGGCATCCACCCTCGTCAGCTTATTGTCTGTTCCTGAAAAGTAACTCAATATTTACATATGCCTCTGTATAGCATTCTCTTTTCAACTTTTTATTTCCTTGCACACTTTATATGGTTTCAGATTCCCCCGTTTTTATGTTTTGTTTTGCAATTTCTACAAGTCTCCAGAATCCTTTCAAAAACACATATTCTTTTACATGTACTTATTTTCCATTCTTGTTACCTGAATATGGCACATTTCCAAGTGTTTGTTGGTCTCGTCCTGCTATTGTTGTTGGAACTCCAAATCCACTGAGATCATAATTGTAACCAGGCTATAAAAGAAGAAATAAAACATTTAACACAACAAACCACTGGCTGCAGATTAAAATTCTGGCAAATTCTTATTTGATCTTCCAATTCATTTTATATATTCCTCCTTTACCCACCAAATTTGAGACATTGATTTCCCCCTTGTTCATAAAACAAACACTATGAATTATATAGTTCACAAGTTTATATGGTTAAAATTAAATTGTGGTCAATTTGCTAAGTAATATATCCATCCAAACTTTATTTTTTTTTTTTTTTTACTTTTTTATCCCCAACGTGCTAACCATTATGCTTTTGGGAGTACTGCTCTATATATACTTGTGTATACTTTTGCAAGAGTTCACCTGTCCAAGAATTATAAAAAGCATTCATAATACATGTATCGCGCCAAACGTCACGAGTAAATATTCACGCCTTTTCTTTAGACTGATCTATTAAATAGGTATGATAGCTTCAATTAAATTTTAAAAATAAAACATTCTTAGCGCCTTTATTTTATTTCGACGTTAAGAAAGTATATGTAACACATTATACACATTACATATAGTATCTAGCCCAGTTACACTAAAGCAGTGAAACGGAAATTACGTTTTGAGATTGACACTCAATTGCAACGTACTACTACGTGAGAGTCGAAGTAGTTTTTTTACTTTTCATGTATCCTTTTGTCAGAATCGTTTAATCAAACGCTAAGTTGCCTCCACAAACCCCTACTCGTGAAATGGCGGAGTCCATGGAGACAGTCGCCATTTTGGATCCGCTTCAGATTTTTGAATGTTAATATCTAGACTTTGGATTTGTTAATATTCAAACAGATTATATAGTAAGCATCATTGGAAAAATTTCTATTACCCACACTAAAAATACTTCAAAAATATTGAAAAACAAAAAAGTTAGAAAAATCGAATTTTTAAATTCGCATCTGATATCAACAGGAAGTATTGACGACGAACAAAAAGTTGCGTCCTGGATAGTAATTTCGACGATCTATCATCCCTGAAAGTTTCATGTTGATATCTTTTACCGTTCTTGAGATAATCCGTGGACAAAATGTCATTTTAAAATCAGGAAATGTCCCGTAACTTGGTACCGGAAGCGAATCTTCAAAAAATCTCTCGGATAAAATAACTTCAGATAATAACACATTGTTTCCAAAGATTTCATAAAAATCCGTCCAGTAGTCTTCGAGAAATCGCGTGCACAAAATTAGATGTACGGAAAAATAATAATAATAAGAAACAGTAGAATCACTATAAGGTCTTCCGTGAAGACGGAAGACCTTAATAATAATAACTAGAAACGATCTCGTTGCGAGCAACGAAAGGTCTTCCGTCCGATTCAAGAAAAAAACCTAAAATCGAGCTGAAAAAGTGATAAACAAAAATTGGTCACAAAAAGGATTGAACCCAGGTCGCCAGTCTGAAAATCCAACGCGCTTTTTTCCCACTTAAATTACGCTGTTGAGTCCACTGCTCTAAATGTACTTGTATATACTTCTTCAACAATACACCTGTCTAAGAATTACGAATCACTTTCGATTAGCCCCCCCTTTCAATTTGCTTCCGACGCCCATGTGCAGGCCCTTTACAATTTCCCGCATAACGTCACGAGTAAATCGTGGCGCTTTTTTTCTTTCACTATTGGGAGTTCTGCTCTAAATGTACTTGTCTATATTTTTGCAACAGTTCACCTGTCTAAAAATTATAGAAGGCACCAAACGCAACGACTAAATCTTCGCGCCTTTTCTTTGGACTGATCTATTATATAGATGTGAAGTGACTATAATTTTAAACTATTTTTTATTTCTCGTTTATCCCCAAAGTGAACTATGCGGATTAGTTACACTTTCACAAAAAGGTTGAAATGGTTCGCCGAAAAACATGATTCACCAAATTTCCCGAGACTTGGCATTGTTACGTATGAAAGTGGCACTGAAAATACAAAATTTTATAAATTAATCTTAATTCAGTTCATGAACATATGAAACGATGAATTATTTGTTCAATTTTTCTGACTTGTAACATTTTTCATCATTTTCAGAGAAATTTTTTTTTTGGATTATGGAATAAGTTAATGGTTTTGATATTCTTTTTTGTATTGATTTAAGTGAACCAATAAGGTGAGGTATTGCCTGGTACTTACTTAAATCTGGCAATAAGCAGGTTAACCAGAAGTACGTTAGACATGAGGAGGAAAACGAACATACAGGCCGGGGCAACCCACGACCCATACACACAGCCATTGGGGTGACGTTCAGGGTCCGTACAGGCTGAAATCAATAGGTTTAAGTTTAACATATCTGTTTGGCCTTTACTTCCTTAAGGTAATTAAATGTTGCTTGAAAAAGAAATCTTTGTGTTAAACATCTATGAACTAATTAAAATTGTTTGAAAAGTTTTTATGAAGATTAACAAACTGAGACTTACTGTCTATTTCATCTGCAAACAACTCTCCATATATCATCCAGTAAGGGTAGAAGAACATGTTTCTGACAAGGAACCAAGATGGCTCCTCATTCTGGAAATGTACTGCCTGACGGATGATTCCAAAACTCATCACCACTAACAACATGATGATCAGGAAATAGGACATGTCCCTCAGCTGAAAGACAGAGATACAGAGGATAAATCACATCATCATGTGCAAGTACACATCATCCAGTAAATTCATTACGCTTTTTCAAAGGAATATGATGTCATGAATTCTTTTTCTAGGAATTTCAATGAGATTTTATTCATAGTTCAAAAATAACATAGTGTGCATGCTATGAATATCTTGAAATTTTTGACTATATAATAAGTATTGCCATAAAAGTCAAAATAATCTCAGTGACCATATACATGTAGTTTTGAGTTGTGACACACCTATAGCTTTTCTCTGCAAAATGTATCAAACTGCATTAAAAACTACTGGTATAACAGATTTAACTATCTGATCTTAAATTTGTTTTAGTGAATGCTCACCAGTTTGCCAATAATTTTGACATATGGCCCCAGATACTGGTTGACTGACAGAATTTCTAGGATTCGTATATAGAAGAACACTATGTTTAATGTGTAGATAATACGAGCTGCTTTCCGTGTTTCAGGAAACATTCGAAGTCCAACTGCTGTAGAAAACATCAAGATGGCTACCATGTCCCAGATATTCCAGTACTGACTGAAGAACACACGTAACTTCAGACTGCACTTTACAGGTTCTGATGCCACAATCTAGAAAACATCATAGGGAATTACCACCATAATTAAAATCATATTTATCAAACCATCTAGAGAATTCTAATAGGATTTTTTTTCTAAATTCAATGAAAATCATAATGCATGCAGACCCAGCTTTCAGGAGAATGTTTAATCACTTTCTTTTCCTTAATTAAATTCAGGTACCAGTAAAACAGGCTGAGAAATGCTAACAAATCAATACTTAAGTACATGTATCATATTCAACACTGTCAGAATGTTCTCAATAACACCTTTAATTCCGTACATACTAAGTTTTTTCCAAAGCTTAAAACGTTCTACAGTGTCGAATGCTTTTTTAAAATCTATAAAGCAGCAATATAATCTTTTTTTCTTACGTAGAGATGTACTAATAATTGTCGACAAACTAAAAATTGCTTCTGCTGTCTAATGAGGCAGTTGTCTCATAGCTTCGCCCTTGTTTTTTTTTTTTTTCACTATAACTGAATGACTTAAAAAATTGTAAATTAATATTGATGCAGAGAAATATAGAGATGAAAGAAAAAACAACTGGTCATTTATAAAGAAATACGTTTAGCTCATTCTGGTGGATTATTCTATACACGTTCTCAAAAAACACAGATTATATGTTTTCAAATTCACGCAGATAATTGCTGTACGACTTTATAATTGCTGCAATGAAATAAATATCACCTTTTGATCTTCAACTAATTACAATTAAATAGTTGAACACACACGCTCAGCAAATGGGCACAATAATAACATTTACGATCCGTTACCTGTGGCATCGCATATAATAAAGTCATGATTTTGAGCATACAACACATATTTATATTAAAGATTTAATAAATGATCTTAATTTATTACAAAATAAATGAAATATTTAAAAAAAGAGGGGAGATGTTTCGCACCTAAATCGGCGCGAATCATCCTGGCGCGAACCATCTCAGTGCGAAACAGAATCGGCGCGAAACATCCCGGATTCTGAGTGACCACCCCTCTATAAAATACCAGGGGCCTATATACTTGCGGTAGTTGCTTATCCCGTTAGTATATAGGTCCCTGTAAATACTGAATGAAAAAACTCATGAATCCACTGGACACTAGCGTTCTAGTTCAGTACTACTTGTATCAAATACCTCAACACAATTCTGAGGATAGGAGCAAGATCATTTTTAAAATACAATCAGGGACCTATATAGGTCCCTGATACAATGTTATCTTTACTAATCGTCTGTTACAGTAAATGAAACAATTTGTATTTGATGATATTGACGAAAAATCAATGTTGTGTCCGGGGTGTTAGCAATATGTTGTACGTGGGATATGTATACCCCCTATTTTTCTTACGAATGTTAGTGTGAAGTAACTGTATCAATGAAAATATTATTCATAGAGGTTTATAAGCGACAGTCAGAAAGTGATGAAAAGCGTTCAAAGTGTTAATTAAATCATAAAGCGGTTTAATAAATTATTAAAAAGCGTAAACTACTCCAACCCAGGTTATAGCAGTTTAACTAGAATTGCTATTTAAATTTTAATTCATTCCTTATTATTTAAGGCAGGACACAATAGATAGGCCAAATTTTTCCTCAATTTAATTTTTCGGAAACTTTGATATTTTGTTCTAGGATACAAAATCTCTCTTTATATATGATATGAAAGAAATTCAACCACACATATTTTTGCCCACATAGTCTGAAATATGGCCTATCAGACCCCCATAAGAAGATTGTGAAATCAGACACCCGACTTGAGATCAAGCCTTATTTTAGAATTATCAATTGATCTATTGCAAACAACTTTTGCCCCCCAAAATCAAACTTTGATGGAGTAATATTTAATTAAGTCCTTAAACAGGGGAGTATATGCTGACTTCAAAGCACTGAATAATTTGATAAGTAATGACGTCATATGTACGTAATGACGTCACAAATATGACGTAAATTTCAGTTTTTTATGAATTTTGCAGAAAAATGTACATATTTCGTCGATATTTTAAATAAAAGTCACCGAGCGCATGTGTGTTCAGGATTAATATTTTGATATAATGTGTAGAATGATAATATCAATGAAATATGTCAATATTGTTCCTGAACACACATGCGCTCTATAAATTCTAAAGCTTAAATTGTTGAAATTTTGTCCATTTTGTCCTCTTTCTGAAAAAGGATATAAAATCGGACTAGTTTGTGACGTCATAAAAACAGAAATTGTGAATACACTGCTCTGGAACTATAATATTTTCTGTTAACTTATATTTCTCGTACAATTTATTGAATTCAGCACATTTCAGGAAGTTTTCAAAATTTGACTTTTGTGGGGCCAAACATATGCTATATACCGCATATAGTTCTTTGTGTAATACTTTTAATGAAGATAACCTTTTAGTTACTTTAAATCAGTAAGTCATACTGATACTGGAAAATTTGAGTAAAATATTAAGTAAAAATAGAACATACGTAGCGTTGGAATTCCGACAGTTTAAGTTTTCTTAAGAGAAAATGTATAATTCAATTTTTACAAAAAATCAACAGAATGATTCAAATGGGTCCTAGAATAAAATGTGTAAAAATAAAGAAAATGGAACCAGTGGTTTCAGATATTTTGGCGATTAAACAAAATCTCAATGGCAAAAAACTAAAAGATTCAGTAAATGACGTCACAATATTGACCTTTGACCTTTTGATCTGACCTTGACCTTTGTAGTACTTAAGGAATGGAGACTCCCTATATATGTGTCCAAACATCAGCCCCCTTCTATTTATGGAACAAAAGTTACACAGCATTTTTTAACAGACTGTTAGATGCTTGTTTATTGCACGTATATAGCATAAACACATTCCAAAATGTAAGCTCCCAAGTGACCAATATATAGGATTCTCTGATTTTTTCACAAAATATGACACAAACATGCCAAAACTTACTATTTTTCTTACAGGAATCATTCATTGTTGTCAATATAGTAATATTATTCTTTTTTTCTCCAGTACTTTTTAAGAAATGGGTTAATAAAAATAGAATCCATGGGTGTTTTGTCCTACCTTAAATTCAATTTCAATCATAATTAAGTAAAGTTTTAAGAAAACAAGAAAATTTCTCCCTAAAAAAGTCTGCAAATTGTTCATATTTTAAACTTAATGTCAATTGGGTGGATAAGTTTTTGACTGAGGTAACCCAGGTTATACAATTTAGATAAATTTTTTATGGCAATATTAATAGAGAGGTATTTAATTTAAAAGTATTTATTCAATCTCTCAAATCCTTGAATATCTAGATTTTTTTTCTCAGCCCAATCATTTTGAGATATAAGGATATTTAACTGTATTGATCAATACAAGTCATACTGAGTTAACTCTAATATTGAAAGAAATTTGATTGGTTACACCAGCAAATTACATTTATTGTAACATGTAGCAAACCTTCAAAAATATATCATTAGAAAACCCTGGTCAATCTAAGTGTCTTATGACCTAGTCTGTCTGCATCTCTAAACCTTGATATGTGTCTGATATCCAACCAATGTCAAAACTCATTTCATTGTATGAAGGTAATGTTAGAAATGAGTGTTTTGTAGAGTTTTTGAATATCTAAAGTTTTTCATTTTCAGTCTTAATTCAATCTGAGTAATCAATAGAACATGCAATTCCTTGTAATAAATGAACCAAATTCCAGATTCTTTAATTTTGTATGATTGAAATGTTTTTACTTGTAAGTAAACATCCAATAAAGTGATATTTTACTGTAACTTTATGTAGTTTTTTTCTTTTAATCTAGTTTGCTGCAGCTAAATCCTAATGAGAATGCTTGCCAGAGAAAAGCAACAAGGATGACCTACAATGAATAAAAAGAGAAAATTTCCTGTTTCAAAAATCAAGTCAAAGAATATTAGCATCTTTCAAGGCAGCAATGAATACATTCCTACTGGAAAACATATAGAAAAAAAAAATATTTTTGTCATTCTGCAAGAGCTCACATTTTATAATTTTTTCCTCAAGGATATCAACATGCCATCCCAGAGCTATGAACTGACCTTATTCTCAACAGTGATAATTGTGGCAGCAATACTTATATTTCTGGTGGGAGCAGTGACTATACTTCTCAAGTGTGTCAAAGTTATTATTTCTCGGTTATCTCTGCTCTTTGGAAGTTCCTCTCATCCAAAACAGGAAGTCCAGTTTTATGACAAGAAATCAGACTAACCAGAAGAAGAGTCTTCAATGTGTTCAGTTTAGTTAGAAGAACTTTTTCAATGTGTTCAGTTTAATTTTATGGGTGCATTTTTTATTTTCCTTTATGTTAATTTATTTTATGCATTAAAAATTTGAAATACATTACTATTTCCAAAAATCAGAAAGAGAAAACACTGAGATCTATTTTGACATGGATTTGACTACATCATCAGTGGTGACTTCCAGATCTATATAATGAACCTCTCCAAATCTGTCTGTCTGTCATCCATTTGTCAGTCTGTTGTGTCAATCTTTCATGTTAGTCTATCATGAATGAATTTGTTAGCCTGTCATGCTAAGGAGTGTACCTTTGTCTACTATGTCTCCAACAGTTTAAAATCAACATTATTATACCCCACTGAGTTAAAGGCTATATATATACTCACCGTCAATAGAAACGCAACACCCTAATTTTAGGGGTGAAAATTATATACGGGATATAACTATGTACCAAAAAATTTAGGAAATCTTTTACTTTGCCAAATCAGTTATTTAACGGTTGAATAATTTTCATTCCATTACCGGAAGTTGATTTTTAGCCCCCTGAACAGAAATAAAAAATTAGCATTTTTGATAAAATTATTGACAATATTTTGGGTTTTCAAGGTTTTGTACCTGTTAATTATAAGTCTTGTACTAAAAGTCCGGAAAAAATATCCTTCTTTCTCTTTCGGATGTGATGCCTGCATTTCCTAAAAGTAACTGAAAGCACGCATTTTCATTGCTTATGTTGGAAATTTTCAAAATAAAGAAAAGGGAGAGCTACAGATGCAAACACACACTACATAATGACTTTTCGGGCTCATGTGTTTCAAAAGTATGAATGACAGTTCCTTGACCGGAAGTCCAGGGGTTACTACACTACGCCAAGTTAGAGAAAATTCGACCTCAGTATCTGAAAAACAGGCATTTAAAAAAGGACAAGAATATTTATTTCGCTCAGATTAAGACATCGATAAACTTAATGCATGGTAGAATTCGGGCTGCTTATGTTATACATGGCGGAGTAGCACGTTTTAATTGAATGGTCGGAAGGGGGGATGTTTTAAAAGTTATGTGTTACTTTCTAAGGTCTAAAGATAACATTTAAAGTTTAAATGAAGTATCATTGTTTTGTAAATTTACCTTTTACATTTATGTATTCTTAATCTTATCTTTAAACCTTATAAAGTAACACATAACTCTAAAACATCCGGCCCCCTTCCGACCATTCAATAAAAACGTGCTACTCCGCCAGGTACAACATAAGCAGCCCGAATTCTACGATACATTAAGTTTATCAATGTCTTAATCTGAGCGAAATAAATATTCATGTCCTTTTTTAAATGCCTGTTTTTCAGATACTGAGGTCGAATTTTCTCTAACTTGGCGTAGTGTAGTAACCTTTGGACTTCCGGTCAAGGAACTGCCATTCATGCTTTTGAAACACATGAGCCCGAAAAGTCGTTATGTAGTGTGTATTTGCATCTGTAGCTCTCCCTTTTCTTTATTTTGAAAATTTCCAACATAAGCAATGAAAATACGTGTTTTCAGTTACTTTGATTAAATTCAGGCATCACATCCGGAAGAGAAAGAAGGATATTTTTTCCTGACTTTTAGTACAAGACTTATAATTAACAGGTACAAAACCTTGAAAACCCAAAATATTGTCAATAATTTTATCAAAAATGCTAATTTTTGATTTCTGTTCAGGGAGCTAAAAATCAACTTCCGGTAATGGAATGAAAATCATTCAACCGTTAAATAACTGATTTGGCAAAGTAAAAGATGTACTAACTTTTTTGGTACATAGTTATATCCCGTATATAATTTTCACCCCTAAAATTAGGATGTTGCGTTTCTATTGACGGTGAGTATACTTGTTTAAGAATTCCATACATCTGTTTATATGAAAACAATTTCTTTGTAATTGAGAAACTTCGGAAGTTTGAACTTGACACAAAGCTTCCCTGTGGTTATGTCATTGTTCTGACCTATTGTCAAATCATCAAGCTAAAGGTTCATTGCAGGAAGATAAACTTTCTAGTGGAGAAAGTGTTCAATTTTTTTTAACACTATAAGTGCCCCTCCTTGCATCTTGTTGAGCATACAAACAAATGTAATGGTTTGGGCAGTGGATATCGGCCTGGATAGTCAGTTGATAGAACACCTGACTGGAGTAGCTGCAGATCTGTAGCGTATTGTTTTATATTTGTCTTTGACCAAGACAAATATAAAACCATAATGCTACGGATCTGCAGCTACTGACAGGAGATGCAAGGGTCCCAGGTTCGATTTTCAGACCAGCCATATATTTTCTCCCTTCCTGTTACACAAACATAAAAGAGCCACAGGTACAAAAAAATAAAGAAACAATTAAGAAATGAATTTAATTTTTTGAAGATTCATGAGGTTATGAACTACGACGCTTCACGGCGGCATATTTCATGAAGCGCGTTATGGATTGTACATTTTGGCTGTGTTCTACGACGATGTCCCCCTTCCCTCCCTTACCCTCTTCCCAAATACCCTGCAACTTGTTTAAATGTATTTAATATTCCAGTAAGTCCCCAATAATCATTCATCTCTTTATCAATTTCTCTCCTTTCAAACTCTCCCGATTTTCTTTCATTACCGGTCGGATGTTAAATGTATAAAAGATATGTCTCTGATTTTAATTTTTGTCTTCCGTGTAAACATACGTTCTTTATCGTTTTCCCTTTGCATTAATTTTCCCCTAGTCCTCATTATTTTTAGAACATGCTAGAACCCAGTACATGTACTTAAAAATTAAACTAAACACACGTCATGGATTACATAACTGAGCAAGGTGAGCATTTCCATGTACTAGTAAATCACTGGTTCACCATGTGCGTAAACTATGTTTTTATATGGCTATTTATTACTAAACAAGGAAAACTGTCTTGGACCAGGTAATCAATTTAATCATTTATTAGAATCTCTTCACCATTTTACAACAGTGTACAGAAATTGAGGAAAAAAAAACATAGAGATCTAGGTGATACATAACCATAGATCTATAAGGCATGAGTGAATAAAAAACTAAACAAAAAATTAGTACGTTGCTATAAACGTGAAGTATGGGAATTTTAAGCCGGGAGCTTATTTTATTTAGCATATTTATTAGAGTACCACAACCAATCTAGAACAAATGAGGTGATTGTCCTTTTAAGTAAATTGAACAAAAGAATATGGGTTTCAACTTTCTAGTGCCAATCTTTCCGCTCAAACACTGCATTACCCTTATATATTATCCTTATTTGACAATGCTGCAACCAAAAGTTGGGGGGTGGTAGTCAATCCGACTTTCTATCGTAAAAACTGGTAAAGAGTGGGAGCCCCTCCCCACCCCCCCCCCCCTCACCGATGCTATGAGGCTGGTTGTCTTATATCATATACTCAGACAAATAGCAATCTCCGAGTACGATCTTTTTTAAATCAGACTACTGACAAATTAGGTAAAGCTACAAGGATTTCAACAACCTCTTTTTAATTCAGTATTTCTATGGTCGTAGAATGACATTGGTAGCAAATACAATACACCATAAGGTCATATTTTACACAAATGATCAGGCATTTGTTTTACACCTAAATTAATTAATTAATTGCGTATTATTTCGCCTACCTGGGTAACAAACAGTGCTCATGGCAAGTATGAGTGGTTGACAGCGGCTGGCACTATCCTATAGGCACAATATGATATATTTCCTGAAATTTTTGCTGTGAATTTATCGCAGTAAGAAGAAAATATTGTCTCTTGTCTCTCCCTATTTTGACAATAATGTTGTTTCTAGCAAAGAAATATGGTGTCCGGATAGGGTCATTTCCTAAAGCTCAACATCGCGTTCAGAAAAACACGCCGTCGCACTAACACGAGTTCGCACAATACGCTATCGCGCTAACACACAACAAGCTGTCGCGCTAACACGAGTTCACACAACACGCTGGACACATCGCGCTTACACACTTTCAAGCAACACGCTGTCGCGCTAACACACAACACGCCGTTGCAAGTTGTGTGTTAGCGCGACAGCTTGTTGTGCGAACTCGTGTTAGCGTGACAGCGCGTTGTGAGATAACGCGACGGCGTGTTTTTCTGAATGCGCTGTTGAGCTTTTGCATAAGGCCTTATCCGGACACCATAAAATTGAAATATTCTCGCCACTTTTATACATGTAACAGGGACGTAGCAACCGGGGGGGGCAGGGGGGGCCTGCCCCCCCCCCCCCACTTTCAAAAACGATGCTACGTGCCTGTGTAAATCAAAATATTATCCTTCTACTTGAATTAAAAACCACCAGTCCATCATGTGTACATGTTATATATTTCTGTTCAGTTTGAAATACCTTGTTGCACACAATGCCGATAATTTTCTGATCAAAATATTATTTTATATATTTATTTATTCAACAAAAAACTTGACGAAAGAAGAAATATCTTGTTTAAAGACGCAATTTCGAATGTTAACAGACATTTTTCATACAGATTGTTACATGCAGGCCATTATTTTCTTACTGGATAGATGACAAGAAACACAGCGATGACAAGGAGAGGGCATGGCCAGTCGACATGGGACGCTTACAACTGCATGGCACCTGATTCCACCTCTGCTCCCGATTTGTATTGCTAAATTATTGTTGGACCTGTAAAACATTCGTCGTGGTGGTGGTGGGTGTACCCACTACATTTCCAACATATAATATATACAGTAGTGCTCCCTCAATTTAATTCCTTGTCAAGGGGATTATATGCCGGTATAACCCAAGATCCTATTAAAAATGTGCCCCCTCCCCTATTTTCCTGACGTTTAAAAGCCTTTAATACATGTACCTCCAAAAATTATTGAATTATTTGCCTGCAAGAAAATGTGGGAATAAGATATACATGTATTGTGTTTAAAAGGGAATACTCTTTCCTCCTATTTCTTCCTTTCTTGCCTCCAATATCAAAAAATTTCTAAATCAACTAATTTGTGTCATTAGTGTAATCTATCATAAGGTTTAATCAATTAAGCATGCGTATTAAAGATAACAAAACAAGCAATATCATCTATGAGCAGCGGCAGTTGGCAGTTAGCAATGAGCAGTTGACAATAAGCAGGAGCAGCTGGCAGTAAGCAGTTGGCTATCGTATATGGAATTCCATAGTCTTTCGTTTCAACAACAGTTTTTAATTTCAGAGAAGTGAAAAATAAACAAATCCGAGATTCTGTTGGGATAAAAGGCTTTGAATATCGGTCTGTTTCATTTTTTAATTTGACTGCAAAATGAAAATTTACCACATTTGGACGATTCTATTTAGAGACAAGCTTTTGCTTTGACATTAATTCCGGCAAAAGTCCACTTCTCTAAAGAAAAAAAGGAAAATTTGACATATTAAAACATTTAAAGGGTATTTTAATGGATAAGATCATGGCTCACATATTATAGTAGCCTATATATGCATCTTCCCACTGCTTGAAAGAGAAAACTTACATATAAGCACCAAAATTTATAATGATCTTCATCGATTAACCTTTAGAGTTACCTTCCTTTTGCCTATTCCAATGTTATCAGGACGTCGATGTTTAGATTTCCCGCCATCTGTCAATAGATCATGTGACATGCTTGTCCAAAATGGTGGACAATAATGAGTTCTATGGACGCTGCAACACATGAAAATGAAGGAGCCTCACTCTCCAGAGCCTGGGAAAGGATTTTTAAAAACAAAAAATAAATTTCGTGAGTTGAACAACCCGTTATATAATCATTGTAACATTTGATAGTCTTTATAACAAGATATTGAAACTATTTCATGCGGTCGATCCCAACATGACACAATCAGGTCTGGTACAACCACTAGATTTAGCTTCGTAGCTTGATTTACCTACATAGTTTTATTTACCTACCTGAGGTAGCTTTATTTAGCTACCAAATTGATTTATTTCTATTAAAAAGCATTTTTCTCAGGCTGTGGCGCAGAAAATATCATTTTGATGCAGTACGTGATCATTTCAACTTTGAACTCATCTGAAAACAATTCATGAAAAAATCCCTCTTGGAAAAATGTCTTTCTGTTTTGGGGCTATGTATGACAGTTAGAACAGTTATTCCTTGAATGAAATGACAAAGAAGTCCAGTTCCGGTTAATTAACAAGAAAATAGGTCGGTAATTATTCAGCACAATTTGAAGTAATCATACTCAGTCATGCTTCACCGCACCCAATAGAAAGGGACAGTTAACCAAACAATGGAATTACATGTTTTGCTCTAAATTGTCCAAACGCAGCAATGTATAAATTATCTCTGCTTTGGATTAATGTTTTTTTAAGCCTCCCTAGTATAAATATCAATAGTCATTTAATTGCGACTTTGTGTCTCTTTTTAATAAAAACTTTTGAAAACTTACCTTGAAATAGCTAAATAAAGCTACCTGAGGTAGGTAAATAAAGCTACGTAGGTAATTTTACCTACGTAGCTAAATCTAGTGATCGTACTGGACCTGACAATGTGTACAAATATTTATAGTTTTCAAGATACTGATAAATGTTTTTAAGGGTTGAAATCCTGATTCAGATTTGCATGAGGTTTTTAGTTTACATAAGTTATTGTTACTAGATAAAAATATAATAGAGTAAATGGGCATTTGTTACTAGATAAAAAAAAGGTATCACTGAGTTAAAAGTTTTTGTAAATATTTGTTGTATTAGTAAGGCCACGCTCCTACTAGCACTAGCTAGTGGGTTAACCCTTGAGAAGTTGATGGCTCGTTTTAATACTCACCCTCAACTTTCAGTTCAGACATCAACTTAATGAAGAACCAAACCAGACCTCACTTCGATCAATCTTTAGGTCTGATGTAGCTGCAGAACTGTAGCTCTCAAAAAAAAAACGGTCTGTCAATATTTTTTTTTTTTGAAAGCTATAGTACTTCAGGTTAGTTTGATGCGATATTATAGACATAGTTTGGATTCACATATATATGTTATTTTGCCAATGAAAGGCAATTGATATCATACATGTTAACTCTACAGCTTTAGACGGAAGTTACTGTAAAACCCACTTTTATTCACGTGCAAGAAATTTTCGCAAAGTTTGTGAGGGCCTCGTTATCGCGAATATTTCTTGCCACGAACCAGTCCATTAAGTCTTTGTGTCTATAAAGAACAGATCAAAAAAGGCTTGAGTTGGTTTACAATAACCTTTTTTATCCCATCTCCCGCCTACCACTTTTTTCCATTATTCCTAAATCTACTGATTTTCTTTAACTCTCGTAAAATCTCCTTAAATCCCCTTATATAGATATCATGTGAGTGACATGTGAGCAAATGTTACATTTTGTAGTGGTCATTTTAAGGCCTTATAGATATCTTCCTAAATCCATGAGTTAAACAATGCACTCAATGCTACCTTTTTTGAGGGCTGAATCTCCCCCTTTTTCATCACAGTGGTTAACATGTAGGTTAACAAGTATTTTAATATACTCATTATATTTTCTCAAAACCCCGTTTAATGATCTCTATAACACATATTTTCAAAATCTGTAACACCAGATTTGTTCATTCTTTAAAAATTTTAGAAGATGAATTGTTAAATGTGCATATAGTGAGCTCTTTATACATTTTGTCTCCTTAACATTGAATGATTTTCTTTACATACCTTTTCAAGACCACTCTTTTGATAAAAACTGTTGTCAATGAATGAATATAAGTGATTCTACTTTGTTTTGTTTGTTTATTACTCCTTTTATAAAGCATAAAGGTTTAAGAAAATTCAACCCCAAAACCTAGAAAAGCTGTCTTATTTAACAAATTATTAGGTGAAAGGTTTTAGTATTTGTTTGGCAGATTAAAAAAAAATTTTTTAAACATATTTCATAACAATATTCTGCCTTCAATTATGAATGTAGAGAAAGTGGCACTTCACTCATGATACGAATATCCCCCCCCCCC